>SJYT01049324.1:149280-180265 GCA_006410635.1 Cephalophus harveyi
GGAGAAGACTCTTGAGAGTCCCTTGGACTGCAAGGAGATCCAACCAGTCCATTCTGAAGGAGATCAGCCCTGGGATTTCTTTGGAAGGAATGATGCTAAAGCTGAAACTCCAGTACTTTGGCCACCTCATGCGCGGAGTTGACTCATTGGAAAAGACTTTGATGCTGGGAGGGATTGGGGGTAGGAGGAGAAGGGGACGACCGAGGATGAGATGGCTGGATGGCATCACGGACTCGATGGACGCTAGTCTGAGTGAACTCCGGGAGTTGGTGATGGACAGAGAGGCCTGGCGTGCTGCGATTCATGTGGTCACAAAGAGTCGGACATGACTGAGCGACTGAACTGATGTTGTCCACTTAGTAGTGATGCCATCGAACTATCTCATCCTCTCTTGCCCCCTTCTCCTCTTGGTCTCAGTCTTTCCCAGGATCAAGGTCTTTTCCAAGGAGTTAACTGTAGCATCAGGTGGCCAAAGTATTGGAGCTTCAGCTCCTCCACCCATGGAATTTTACAGACAAAGATACTGGAGTGGATTGCCATTTCCTTCTCCAGGGGATCTTCCTGACCCAGGGATTGAACCCGGGTCTCCTCCACTGCAGGCAGACTCTCTATTGTCTGAGCCACCAGGGAAGCCCAAATACTGTATGAGTCCACTTACATGAGGTACCTACTTTAGTCAAATTCCTAGAGACAGAAAGTACAGTCAAAGTTGCCAAGGGCTGAGGGATGAGAAGGATGAGTTTTTACTGTATTATTGTTTTTACTCTGTTGTATAATGGGAACAGAGTATCTGTGTTAGGATGCTGAAAAAGTTCTGGAAATGAATAACGGTGATGGTTATACAGCAATGTGAATGTACTTAATGCCACTGAATTGTACACTTAAAAATAGTTAAAGGGTCAATTTTATGCCACATATATTTACCATAATAAAATAAATGGGAAGTGTGCGGGGCGGGGAAAGGTGTGGAAGCAGAGATTCCAGTTAGATGCTGTGTCCGGTAATTGGGTGAGATATGCATGACTGAGAAGGTGGAAAGTATTCAAATTCAGGATGATCATAAAAGACTCCTGTTTTTGTTCTGAGCCACCAGGAAAATAGGGATCATTTCCTGAGATAGAGAATACTGGGGAAGGAGCGAGTTTGGGGGTGGGGGAGATATGTCATATTCAACTTTCAACATGTTAAATTAGATGTCTGATTGGCCCTTTCAGTAAAAGGTCAAGAAAATGTCTGAGCCTGTAAAGATAAGAACAGGTGGTGACATGCAGAAAGATGGTATATGCAGCATCTGTATGAAGTGTGGGAGTGAAGGGGTTCACCCGAGGAATTGGAAGAGGAGTGGCCAGAAGCCTGAGCACAGGGGTCCCTGGCATTCAGAGGGACATAAATCTGGGGGTGCTTTTCATAAATACTAGCACGTTTCTGTTGAGCACCTCCTCTCCCAGGCACTGTTGCAGGTGACTGGAACAGCAATGACTAAAAAGAGTCAACCCCCCCCAATATTATTTTTTGCTCTTGGGCAAGTTACTTGACTGAACCCCACATTCCTCATCTGTAAAACAGGGGTTACATTGAGGTCTGTACAAAACAGAGCAACAGTAATTTAAAACAGTTCCTGATTATATACCTGTTTATACAAGGTTGTTTTATTTTCATAACTCTATTTCCTCTTATAACTCTGCAAGGTAGATATTTTTTTTTTCCTAGGAAAAAATCCAAAGTTTGGGGAAGCTGATAAGTTTTTCTAAGACACAGCTAAAAATTAATTTTCATTGGCAGGATTCTTACTCTGGTAGTTCTGAAGTCACATCTTTTGGTTCATCCAATATTTCAAGCCATTCTAATATGCAAAACACTCAGCAGGCTGCCTAAGGCAATAGTTATTGCTTCAAAAACGTGTCTTCTTTCATCCCTACATTGTCTTCCCTTCCACTTAAGTGAGTCTCTTTGAGGTCCTGAAAAACGAACTTCTATAATTAAAACCAATCAGAAAAGCAATCACCTAGGTCATCAAGTATGTAAACTGCCAACTATAAACTTAATAATATCCCTAAATGACTGTAATGAATGTTAATTGACTGAATAAAACAAAAACTGTGCCTTTTCAGTCTAATTTTCTCTACAAAGTACCTGGCCTTTAGAATTTACAAATTGGACAGCACTTACTGAAATTCTATTACCATTAACCTATATTTATTTTATAACCCTTCTTCTATAAAATGCATTAAGATATTCCTGAAAATAACTTCTTTATGAACCTGGTTTATACTGCCCTTTTAAATTATTGCTTGTCTGGCAAATCAAAGTGCTACTCTGCTGTCTTTTTTTTTTTAGAAATTTTTGTTTATGTTTTTGGCCAGATTGCTTGACTTGTAGAATCTTAGTTCCCCTACCAGGGATTGAACCTGGGCCCTCAGCAATGAAAGTGTGAAACCCTAGCTACTGGACTGCCAGAGAATACCCTCTGCTGTGTTTTAGACATAAATCTATTGTTTATACATAGATTAATTGTAATCATTAGTGTCTTCTCTCCTGGGAACTCCAGGATGTTTAAGGACATTATTATAATATTATCCTAATCACTTAGAGGAAGCTGCCGGGGTTGTTCCTCCCTCTTCCTCATCTGCCATCCTCCAGTCAGTTACCAGGAACTGACAGACCTACATCTGAAATGCCTTGGAATTGGGCCCCTCTGAATCAGATTTAAAGACACTATTTTGGTTCAGCTTAGAATCCACTGCTTAGATGATAATCATAAATAGCTCTCTAGCTGATAAAAGCTGTGACTTTCATCACCTCCTCACCAATGAATCCTATCTTTATAAGCCATGATGTTCCTCCCAAAACTAAAAGGAAAAAAAAAAAAATCCTGACATTTCCAGGACATACAAAATAACGATTCACTATAAGGGAACGCTCAAAGTCCATGGTTTCTGGCCCAGCTCATCCTGTTCGCGCCTCCTGTTTTCTCTTCGCCTCTCACATGTTCTTTTAAGACCCACTTGTTGCTGTTCTACATTAAGCTTGCTGTGATCTTTCCAGACAGAATTAGACCCTCTCTCCCTTTACTCTGATACCACTTTATTATTTCTCTCTTTATCACATAGCATTTTTTATGGCTTTTATAATTATGATTCTCATACATAATAAATTGGAGAAATTCTTATTATCCTAACAGCTGGCACCAGGCTCCTCCAGAAGAATCCCCCTTGGTGTGGAAAATATGCCTTTAGGAATGCTTGGAGGGAGCATGACAGCTGAACCCCGCTCCCACTTCCCTGGCCAAGGACTCGATGTAACCTTAGCCCCAGGGTTTTCACTAGGGGAAATCTGCGCTGCATGTGCTAAGCGGAGGGATTTGTTGTTTTTCTCTTGAATAAAGATGAGATGGGGATGGGAGAAGAACCCAGAGAAGAGGCGAAGGAGAGAGAATGCCTGGTAAAGAACCTGCCTGCCAGTGCAGGAGATGTAAGAGACCCGGGTTTGATGCCTATATCAGGAACAACCTCAGAGAAGAACATGGCAACGTACTCGAGTATTCTTGTCTGGAGAATCCCATGGACAGAGGAGCTTGGAGGGCTACAGTCCATGGGGATGCAAAGAGTCAGACACGACTGAAGCGACAGCGTGCACACTCGGGGGTGGGGAAGAACCCAGAGAAGAGGTGAAGGAAGGAGAGAATTCCAGCAGGATGAACAGTTGCCTGAGGCTGGAGGGGACCTGTCAGCAGCTAAGAAGTAGGCAGAGGCATTTTATAAAGCCAGGAACACTAGGCGGAGAGAGCCAGAGCTCCGAGTGCCTCCACGTCTATGGAGAAGGGCTACTGAGCTCAGATGAGTGTGTGTGGTGATTCTTGGTGTGAAGACTGAGAAGGTGCTGATTTTTACATCAGGACTAATGATAGAGGCCAGGAGGGCCCTAAGAGTATAAACCTCCCAGAAATTTACATACATCTTTCGAGAGTTAAGATTAGACTTCCACGTGTCATGTAATTGGTGTATTTGAGTCTTTTGTCACCTGTTTGAGGTGGATAAATATCCAAATCGTATACCTCACCATACTACGAACTCTTTGAGGAGACTTTTGTATATGCTCATTTGCTTTTCTATGGTGAACCCACAGAAGATATTTGTTGTTTTATTTGATTGAATAAGTAGTGTTAAGTTGAAAAATACCTATATATCTGACTGCCACTTATTTAAACCCTTATCATACAGATTTTTCTCGGTAGGAAAAAGCCAAGTCAAAAAAAAATGCCAACAGTGCAAATTATATTTAGTTCCATTCAGTTCAGTCGCTCAGTCGTGTCTGACTCTGCGACCCCATGAATCACAGCACACCAGGCCTCCCTGTCCATCATCAACTCCTGGAGTTTACCCAAACTCATGTCCATCGAGTTGGTGATATCATCCAGCCATCTCATCCTCTGTCGTCCCCTTCTCCTCCTGCCTCCAATCCCTCCCAGCATCAGGGTCTTTTCCAGTGAGTCAACTCTTCACCAAAGTGCTGGAGTTTCAGCTTTAGCATCATTCCTTCCAAAGAACACCCTGGACTGATTTCCTTTAGAATGGACTGGTTGGATCTCCTTGCAGTCCAAGGGACTCTCAAGAGTCTTCTCCAACACCACACTTCAAAAGCATCAATTCTTTGGCACTCAGTTTTCTTCACAATCCAACTCTCACATCCATACATGACCACTGGAAAAACCATAGCCTTGATTAGACGGACCTTAATTTCATGGCTGCAATCACCATCTGCAGTGATTTTGGAGCCCAAAAGAATAAAGTCTGACACTGTTTCCACTGCAAATTGTATTTAATCATCAATAAATGTGGTACAAGAGACTTAGCATTGTTATCTTGATGTTTTATAGATTTTTCATCGTATTTTAGGAATGATGTGATGTAAGAGGAAGTGTGGACTGGAGGTCTTAAGTCTCTCTTTTCTCAGGCACTTACCCATTCTAAGCGTCTATTTTCTCAGCTATTTCTCTGCTGTTAGACTGCCATTAACAGTATCGACCCTGCCAATCTTTCTGTAATTTTTGTGATTTCTAAGTTTATGTATGTTGATATAAAAGCCCTTACTATGCCACCTGCAGTGTTTGATAGTATACAGTAAGTTTACTATAAACAGCATAGTATACACTGACAGGCTATCAGTCAGAACTGTGGACAGGTTTTTACCAGTAACGAAGAAGAATGAAGTTAGAAACGTTAAGTGGTATTTACCTGGTGCGTGAAAGCTTACAAAGTTAGTTTTAATCTAACCCTTCTTCTTAGGTGAAGAAAGATGGGCCACGGCTGTGCATTTGGTGGACAGTGTGGCTCTGAGATTTTAGTGATCTGTGAAGCTCTAGGTGAGCCGTTCAAGCCCAATAGCATAGAAATGTCAGAAACATCAGCTCTGTAGAAGCAGGCTAAGAGCAAAACTGAGGTTGGAAAGAAAGTGTCAGTATCAGCAAATAGGAATGTAGTAAGGAATGGCTCTTGGTGTAAACACGGTTTTGTGGAACCCGAGGTAAAGACGAAACCCAAAACACTTCTGTCTCTTTTATAAGAATATCGTTCCCCTGATACTAAAACCAGATACAGATGATAGAAAATACACAAGATCCTTTATACAGACTCAAGAACACTCGACATAAAACAAGCACACTGAATCTAGCAACATACACAAAAGAGCATATACCATGACTATGTAGGATGTAACACAGAAATGAGGCTGGTTTGACATATGAAAATCAATCACTATAATACATTAGTAGACTTAAACACAAGACCACATGATTATCTCAATAGGTCGTAAAAGGCATTCAACTTTTTTTCATGATAAAAACACTCAGCAGACTAGAAATAGAAAGGGATTTCTTTAGCCTGATAAAGAACTATGAAAAACCCATATCTAAGTTCTTTAATGGGCAAACTGAATAGTTTTTCTAAGATGAGGAACAAGACAAGGATGTTTATACTCACTATATTTTTTTTTTAATTTTTTAATTGGAGAAAAATTGCTTTACAATGTTGTGTTGGTTTCTGCAGTACAACTGTGCAAATCAGCCATAATTATACATATATCCTCTCTCTCTTGATCCTCCCTTCCCTAAATCTATCTATCATGTGACCCAGAAACCCCCACTACTGGGCATATACCCTGAGAAAACCACAGTTCTAAAAGGCACATGTTCCTTAATATTTATTGCAGCATTATTTAGAGTAGCCACGGAAGCAACCTAGATATCCCATTGACAGATGAATGGATAAAGACGATGTGATACATATATACAATAAAATACTACTCAGCCATAAAAAAGAATGACTTTCAGTCAATTCTGGTGAGGTGACTGAACCTGGAGCCTGTTATACAGAGTGAAGTAAGTCAGAAAGAGAGAAACACATATCACGTATTAACGTATATGTATGGAATCTGGGGCTTTCCAAGTGGCTCTGGTAAAGAACCCACTTGCCAATGCAGGAGACACAAGAGACACAAGTTTGATCCCAGGGTCAGGAAGATTTCTGGAGGAGAAAATGGCAACCCACTCTAGTATTCTTACCTGGGAAATTCCATGGACAGAGAAGCCTGGCAGACCACAGTCCCTGGAGTTGCAGAGTCGAACATGAATGAGCCACTGAGCAGTCACACACATGGAATCCAGAAAAATGGTATTGATGAGCCAATATGTGGGGGAGGTGGAAATATAGACTAGAGAATAGACTTGGGTACTCACCACCTTCATTCATTACTCTAGCTATGGCAATTAAGGAAAAGAAATAAGAGAATCCAGATAGGAAAAGAAGTAAAGTGAGCTCTATGTATAGTTGACATGAAAGGAAGAAGTGAAATTATCTCTGTTTATAGTTGACATGATTTTGTATATAGAAAACCCAAATGAATCCCTTCAAAAAACTATCAGAATTAATAAAGGAGTTCAGCATGATTGCTGGACATAATATCAATATACAAAAATTGGCTTTATTTCTATCCAGTAACAATGAACTATCTGAAAATGAAAATTAAGAAAATAATTTCAACACAACCTTGTAAATCAACTGTACTTCAGTGAAAAAGAAAATAATTCCATTTTCAATAACATGAAAAAAAGAAAATACCTAGGACCAAAGGTAGCTCAGATGGTAAAGACTCTGTCTGCAATGCAGGAAACCCAGGTTTGATCCCTGGGAGAAGCAAATGGCAATCCACTCCAGTATTCTTGCCTGGAAAATCCCGTGGACAGAGGGTTACAGTCCATGGGGTCGCAAAGAATCGGACACGACTGAGCAACTAACACTGTCACTTCACTTTCAAATTTAACTGAATAAGTACAAGATTTGCACACTGAAAACTTTGAAGCATTATTTTTAAAAAAACTAAAGAGCTTGTTAAAGGAAAGGCTTCCATGTTTGTAGATTGAAACACTTAACATTGAGTAAATGGTAGCATTCTGAGTGAGTGAGTAAGTGAAGTCGCTCAGTCGTGTCCAACTCTTTCGACCCCGTGGACTACCAGGCTCCTCCGTCCATGGGATTCTCTGGGCAAGAATACTGGAGTGGGTTACTATTTCCTTCTCCAGGGTACCAAATGGTAAATAAATTCAATGCAATTTCTATCTAAATTCCAACTGCATTTTCTTTTGCATAAATTGATAAACTGACCCTAAAATTCATATGGAAATAATCTTGAAAAAGATGAGTTTGAAGGACTAAAACTTTTCAATTTTAACATTTACCTCAAAGCTATGAAGTTAAGACAGTGTGGTACTAGACTAAATATGTACATATAGATCAATGGAATAAAGGTGAGATCTTAGAAGTTAACCGTTACATTTATGATCAATTGATTTTCATGAGATTTCCTAGACAATTTAATGAAGAAAGAAGAATCTTTTTAGCAAATAATATGGAGATAACTGTGTATCCACATGTGAGAGAATGAAATTAGACTCCTTCCTTTCACAAAAATTAACTAAAAATGGGTCATAAATCTAAATATAAGAGCTAAATCTATAAGAAGAAAGCATAGGAGTAAATCTTCGAGACTTAGGTTAGGTAAAGCTTTCTTAGGTATAACCACACACACACATACAATTAGAGAAATGTTAAATTGGACTTAATATTTAAAACTTTTGTGCTTTAAGGACCACAAGAAAATGAAAAGACACAGATTGGGAGAAAATACTGGCAAATGATATATCTGATAAGTGACTTGTATCCAGAATATATGGAAATTTCACAACTCAACAGTTAAATGACAACACAATTTATAAGTAAGCAAAGTATTTGAATAGACATTTCTCTGAAGGAGATGTACAAATGGCCTGTGAGTATATGAAAAGACTCAACTCCATTAGTTGTTAGGGATATTACAAATGAAAACCACAATGAGATACCACTTTACATGCACTACAATGGCGAAAATTCAAATGACAAACATATTGTGTTGGTGACGATGAAAAAAAATTACAAGCTTCTTACAGTGCTGGTGAAATTATAAGATGGTGTATTCACTTTGAAAAACAGTTTGAAAACTCACAATATTAAACATAGAATTACCATATAATCTAGTAATTCCATTTCTAAGTGTATGGCTAAGAGAATTTAAAACACTTGTTCACACAAAAGCTCGAAAAGATATTCATAGCAGCATTATTCCTAATACTCAAAAAGTAAAATCAACCCAAATGTCCATCAACTATGGTGTGTCTGTATAATGAAATACTATTCAGCTATTAAAAGGAATGAAGTATTAATCATTTCATGATATATGTTAATTAATTCATTATACTGTATACCTCAAATTTATACAGTGCTAAATATGAATTATGTTTCAATAAAACTGGAAGAAATAGGAATAAACTATTGATGCATGCCACAACATGGATAAACGTCAATGACTTTACGTTTATTGGAACAAAGTTAGCCACAAAAAGCCACATATTTTATGATTCTGTTTCTATTAAATACTCAGAATAGCCAAATCCATAAAGACAGAAAATTGGATTAGTAGTTGCAAGAGCTAGGAAGAGAGTGTGTGTGGAATGCATTAATGAACATGGAGTTTCCTTTTGGGGGTGATGAAAATATTTTGAAATTAGATAGAGGTGATGGTTCCACAACATTGTGAATATAATGAATGCCACTGAATCATGCACTTTATAGGGTGATTTTATGGTATGTAAATTCTATCTTTTACATCTTAATAAAGATATTAACCAAAAAAAAAAAAAAAAAAAAACCAGGAAGAAGAAACCCAAGTTTAAGATGTATTGGGCATTGTATCAGGTTTACATTATTCTAGGTTAATCTTCCTGTGTGTGTACTAAGTCGCTTCAGTCGTGTCTGATTCTGTGCGACCCCATAGACAGAAGCCCACCAGGCTCCCCCGTCCCTGGGATTCTCCAGGCAAGAACACTGGAGTGGGTTGCCATTTCCTTCTCGAAGGCGTGAAAGTGAAGTCGCTTAATCGTGTCCGACTCTTGTCGACCCCATGGACTGCAGGCTACCAGGCTCCTCCATCCATGGGATTTTCCAGGCAAGAGTACTGGAGTGGGGTGCCATGCCATTCAGGGGATCTTCCCGACCCAGGGATTGAACCTAGGTCTCCCACATTGCAGGCAGATTCTTCACTGTCTAAGCTACTAGGGAAGCACAATGAATTATAATAAGCTATAATTCATATGTAAATTTTCAGATCACAGCCTATGCTTTTTTCTAAGAACCGCAACAAAAAATAGGATTCTTGTTTTCTTTTTTTCCTTAAAGATGGTAAGGAAAGATAGTAAGATTGTTTTATTGATCACAAAACTTTAATTTAGAAGTCTGCATATAAAAATGAAGATTCAAATTTCACATCTTTTCCTCCTTTAAGATTCAGCATGTTCTGTTTTTGTTTTCTTTTGCTTATTTGTCATTAATACTTGACCTAGTTCAGAAATAACTTTATGAGACATACACTGAAGAATTATTGTTGTATCATTAGAATGTGGAATAAACACACTAGGCCCTAGGCTAATGTGGCTGAGTTTCCTGGCTGCTGCTAAGTGGCTTCAGTCGTGTCCGACTCTGTGCAACCCCAGAGACGGCAGCCCACCAGGCTCCCCCTTCCCTGGGATTCTCCAGGCAAGAACACTGGAGTGGGTTGCCATGCAGCCATAACAAAAACATAAATAGGGTGGGGATTTTTAGTTCTAACTATCTGATGAAAAAAAAATTTGTGCATATGTATATATTCCAGTTTTGCCAAGCAGGCTTTCCTTTATACCAAATAAAGATTATAACATAGCTCTTTCTCTCTATCTCCAGTTTTATTGAAGAGTGAAAGAATCCTAGCTTGAAGAGTCAGGAAATAGACTAGTACCAACTCTACTACTGTTTAGCTGTGTGGGTTTGGCATAGGTTAGTTTAATTAACTTTTTGAGCCATGGTTTGCTTATCTTCTAATGTCTTTCAGGTATAAATTTGGGTCACATTACTACATCTTCTAACTTTTACAACATCAATTTGGCAGAGTACTCAAAGACTAAGTTGATTTTCAAGAAGGAAGATAAAAACAAGTAAAATATTTCCTCCATTAGATGGGAAAATTTCTGGTATTCTCCAAAATTCAAATACATTCACATTTTATGGTAGGACAAATGCCTATTTGTGGCACCAGATAGCCAAAAAAAGCTCAAGTGAGATATTACTAATGAGTTCTACTTGGCCATGTTATTTATATATCCCTGTATGAGTAATTAAAAACTGTTTCAATAATTTATGTAAGCGTAAGTACCAGATATTAACTGGTATAATTTCGGTGCTCTTTAATAAAACAAATCTCTAGTGGAACATAGACCTTGTTAATGATGAGCACAAAATAGATGGAAGCTGTGTTGATGGTTACTTAAAAAGTTTATTTATGATTGCATTACAATAACTCATAAGAACTGTGTATTTCAAACATTTTATATATGTCTTAATATTTAAAACACCAAGTCATCTTATATACTGTCCTCACCTAATACACATCCGTACAACTTCTTTATGATCGGATCTGCCTTATAAGAAGATCCTTCTGAAATAGAAAAGTTAGCGTGTTTATATCAAACACCAGTGTTCGCCCTTGGGAATGTCCTCATGGGGTGGATTGTGTTCCCCCAGCTCTTTCCCCTCTTTCTTTCTCCTTACCCTTCCCAACACCTGCTGATATGCCAGCTTCTAGAGAGGCATGCATATAACCACATCTTCATTCTTGAGTTTAAAGTTTATCTTTAATAAAATAGAACAGTCCTAGAGGGTCTCAAATCCAGATGGGCTCGAGGACCACACCTGTAAGACCAATGCATAGTGCTGTCTTTATAAGGCAACAGTGGTAAGACCTGTGCCAAGGTGGGGAAGATAGCACCCGCCTTAAAGGCATTCTGATGATTTAATCGTTTTCCGACCTAGAAAGTTTTTTTTAAGGCTTAAATGATCCATTGAGCTACAACTCCTAGCGTGAAATACAATTTAAACCCTAACGTTTCTTGAAGAAATTTTGTGGAAACGTTCTTCTGAATATTTTGGCAAGTTTTATGTCTTCTGTTCCATGTCCAGTATAATTCATAAATCTATACTTGTTTCAGGGCGCTTGTTCCATCCTACATTATGAATTGATTTTATGGGAAAAAAATCTTTACAATGAATACAGTGTTGCTCCCAAAGAATAGATAACTGTATATATGAAATGGGTCTCTTTTTAACAAAAAAATCCTCTTTCAGACTATAATCTAAATTCATCATAAAAGTTTAACTGTATAACAAATCACAGCAAATGCCATTAATAATTTATTTTTTCTATTTATCCATGTTTCTATTTTATCTTTTGCTTAAACAGCTTATGATCTTACTTACTTGCTAAAATATGATGAATCAAAAAAAAAGCAGAGTCTGTAACAGTTTTGAGTATTTTAATGGTCCTAGATAGTGATTAAAATTACTGAGTAGCAGCTGCTATTTTTAAGGAAAATCATGATATACTATAAATCTATCTACAGACTCAGCTACAGAAAGTTCATTGGTAAACCAATGATTCAATCTTTTAATTAGTAGGGTATTTCATTTATTAGAATAATTCAAAATACATTATGCACATATTCTGTTTATATGAAAAAATGTCAAATTCTAGTTGAATAAATGCCAAGATTGAGCTTTTGGACATATTTCATCTAAGTATTACTCTTGATTTATACATTTCGTGAAAATGATTTTTTATTGAATTCAAATTTGAATGTAGAGTGGTGTAATGTTTTTGTCACAGCTTCTGGAAAGGTTGGCAACTTCTAATCTTACAGTTTCAGTGTACTCAAAATTAGTTTTCTGTAGGAAGCTATGGGCTGGAATGAAAGTGAAAGTGTTCGTCACTCCGTTGCTTCTGACTCTTTGCAACCCCCTGGACTGTAGCCCACACTCCTCTGTTGATGGAATTCTCCAGGCAAGAATACCAGAGTGGGTTTCCGTTTCCTTCTCCAGGGGATATTTCTGACCCAAGGATGGAACCAGATTTTCCTGCATTGCAGACAGATTCTTTACCATCTGAACGACCAGGGAAATCATGGGCAGGAACGAAAAAGGTGAATCAGTGGATTTGTGCTATCTTAGAATGAAGCGTCTGGGGACTGGATAGTGAATGTATCTAAATAACCCCCTTTCTGTAATTGATATCCCAGAGAAGACCTTGACATGGTTTGATAGAAGCTAGAGAGTCTGTGTTGGAGAAGGCAATGCAACCCACTCCAGTACTCTTGCCTGGAAAATCCCGTGGACGGAGGAGCCTGGTAGGCTGCAGTCCATGGGGTCACTAAGAGTCGGGCATGACTGAAGTGACTTAGCAGCAGCAGCAGCAGCAGAGAGTCTGTGATAGTATGGAAGAGAAATAGGAAGATTCCTGCTTCTGAGAGCCATCTGCTGGCTAAGAAAATGCCTGCAAAAACCTACATGTGTCTGGCTTGTCCACATGAATAGAATCTCAAGTACTAAGATTTATGTAACTCCTAGATTCTCATCGACTCTATTTTTTGGCTTGTGGCCTCTATATTTCATTCCCAACGTGGTGTTTGATTTACTAACGAGGAAGTAGTTCTCACTTCCATTTATTCTGTGGCAGCAGCTGATTCAGAATTCCTGTAGGTGATATTTACATTCTATTGAAAATCATTTTAAAACAAGCTTTGGAAAACAGTACAAAATATACTTTTAAAACTGAATGTGCCCCCTTCCCTTAAGGTAACTCTGTTGTGCAACTAACTCTAAATGCTTTTTGGTACCATTGTAAATAAACAAAGATGACAGGGAAGGAACAGGTTCTCTGGTCTTGATGGTCAAGGAAGACTTAATCGCGTATCACTGCCAAACTCAATCTTCAGAAACATTTCCCTGGAAAGATATATATTTTACAAAGTTAAGTAAGTATTTTTAAGGTAGATTAATAGTAAATAATTACACTGTGTATCTCTACTGGCAGTATTTATAAAATAGTTTAAAATTCTCAGGAGTAAAGTGTATGCTTTATCATGGCAGGCTACTTTTTTTTTTTTGTCAAATGTCATTGTATTAGATAGTTTTGAAGCCAGAATTCAAATCCAGGACTCTTTGACCTTAGGTTGCCACTGCATTCCACTGCCTAAGCCTTTTTTTTTTTTTTAATTTTATTTATTATTATTATTATTATTTTTTTACTTTATAATACTGTATTGGTTTTGCCATACATTGACATGAATCTGCCAGAGGAGGGTGTGGAGAAAAGGGAACCCTCTTACACTGCTGGTGGGAATGCAAACTAGTACAGCCACTATGGAGAACAGTGTGGAGATTCCTTAAAAAACTGCAAATAGAACTGCCTTATGACCCAGCAATCCCACTGCTGGGCATGCACACTGAGGAAACCAGAATTGAAAGAGACATGTGTCCCCCAATGTTCATTGCAGCACTGTTTATAATAGCCAGGACATGGAAGCAACCTAGATGTCCATCAGCAGACGAATGGATAAGAAAGCTGTGGTACATATAAGGAGGGTGTGGAGAAAAGGGAACCCTCTTACACTGCTGGTGGGAATGCAAACTAGTACAGCCACTATGGAGAACAGTGTGGAGATTCCTTAAAAAACTGCAAATAGAACTGCCTTATGACCCAGCAATCCCACTGCTGGGCATGCACACTGAGGAAACCAGAATTGAAAGAGACATGTGTCCCCCAATGTTCATTGCAGCACTGTTTATAATAGCCAGGACATGGAAGCAACCTAGATGTCCATCAGCAGACGAATGGATAAGAAAGCTGTGGTACATATTCACAAAGGAGTATTACTCAGCCATTAAAAAGAATACATTTTTTAAAAAATATAAATTTATTTATTTTAATTGGAGGTTAATTGCTTTACAATATTGTATTGGTTTTGCCATACATCAACATGAATCTGCCACAGGTATGCACGTGTTCCCCATCCTGAACCCCCCTCCCACCTCCCTCCCCGTACCATCCCTTTGGGTTGGCCCAGTGCACCAGCCCCAAGCATCCAGTATCATGCATCGAACCTGGACTGGCGATTTCATTTAAGAATGCTTTTATGTACTCTTGTTTTCTATAATAGGGTTAGAGGGGAAATTTAAATGATTCAGGTTGTTTTGTTGCTTTTTATCTTTTATGGGGCTTCCCAGGTGGTGCTAGTGGTAAAGAACGTGCCAGCCAGTGCTAGAGACCTAAGAGATGCAGCTTCAATTTCTGGGTCAGGAAGATTTTCCTGGAGGAGGGAATGGCACCATTCCAGTATCCTTGCCTGGAGAATCCATGGACAGAGGAGCCTGGCGGTCTCCAGTCCATAGCATCACACAGAGTCGGATGCGACTAAAGTGCCTTAGCATGCATTTATGCATGCATCTTTTATTAGATGTGGTTTATATTCCCAAATACCTGAGTGAGTAGAACATAATAACTCAGGTGGATTCTGGTGTCCAGCCCTTGGGTTCAGATCCTGGTGTGGTCACCCACTCTGTTTTGGCCTTACTCTTAACCTCCCTTTGCCTCAGTTTCCTCATCTGTAAACTAGGGGTACTAATAATATTGACCTCCAAGAGCTACTGTGAAGCTTAAAGCATTTAGAGCAGTGCCTGGTCCATGGCGGGCATTCTGTCAGTGCCGGCTCTCATTGTTATCCTCAATCATCCTCCTTGATGTTCTGTTGAGATGATGTGTGTGAATTTGCTGAAGGACCTTCCATCCCTCTGTTTTCTGCTCTTGTTTTACAATTTAGGATGTGTGTGTCCTCATCCCAGTCTTAAAAGATTGTCCTGGCTCTTTAACTCCTGTGGAAACTCCAATTTCAGTGAAGGGCGTCTCACTGCTCTCAGGTCACACGTGACAAATGGCCTTTATTACCTGCTGATTACAGTTAACCTTCATTCCTTTCATGGCAGCTGCGTGGTGCCTTCTGTTTAAATAGAGCTGTTCTTGGATGTGACTTTCCGAGTCTCTCTGGGTTTCATTCTAATTTAACTTACCATTCCAAGTGGGACTATTGTGTAACTGAAGGCATGACTCACTCATTTGTTCTCTCTCCATCTAATTATTACGACGCAGCGCCTGTGAGGCCCCCTCGGGCGTTCATTCACTTCTCTAAATGGTCTACCCTTCTGGGGAGGGAGTGGGCCTTTAGTTATTATTTATGAACTGTGTGGCTGTGTTTAGTGCAATGTCTGAGAACACACTCGCAACTGTGTTCAGTTGCTGAATGGTCCCGACCATTTTCATCATACCAAGCCTATTACTAAGGATTATTGGAAGAATCTTCTGCTGGCCTAGGCGGTAGTTTCTTGCACATTTCTATTCTTCAGAACGAGGCCAACTTCTGAAGCACACAAGTCAGTGTGCGTGCATGTGGGGATACCTTAAAAGCTGTGGAAACAAAGGGCACGTGGCTCAGAAAGCATAGAAAGGGCAGAATATTTTAATTTCACTGAAAATTTTATTTGTAAGCATTGCTTTAGAATGCCATTCTCTTCAAGTTAGAGCAAAGAACCAAGACACTCATGGGAACATATGATTTTAATGGTTACCCAGAATCCCTGGTATTCAGTCACCACTTTGTATATTATAGCATTTAAAATATGAAACAAAAAAGATTAGATGTGCAACAAGCAACAAAGTTTTACTGGATAGCACAGGGAACTATAGTCAATATTTTGTAATAACCAATAATGGAAAAGAACCTGAAAAGCAATATATGTATAACTGAATCACCTTGCCATGCACCTGAAACATTTAAATCAATTATACCTCAATAAAATATATGTATTATGAAAACAATAAAATTTGAAACAGGGAAATGAAAGTAAGAGTAGGGAATTGAGTAAGCACTATCAGAAGACTTGAAGTCAAAGGATCCTAGTAAGGATTAATTTACCAATTAAAGGTTAATTATTTAGTTGATTATATGGAATTAAGAATACCTGACTTGATACATTAATCGATTCATCCATCCAGCTATTCAGTCATTCTATTTAGCAAACATTTCTTGAATGCCCACAATGTTCTTGGCTCCAGAGACACAAAAGTACTTGGTACCAGCATCTTAACTATTAGATTTCCTGCTGTGGACTTGGTGTAGCCAAACACCCAGTCCAGTTATCTTCCACCTACCATGTCCCCCAACTCCAGGGCTGTGCTGTGGGCCCAGTACAGCAGCAGTCCTCCGTGGACTTGGGTTTTCCTCTCCTCTTCCTGTGTTCTTTAAGCTCGTCTGCATTTCTGATTCTTTTTTACTTCAGCCGCATTTACCTGGCTTTCCACAAAGAGATCAAATAAGTAGTTCTTGTTTGAAAGGTACAGGCTAGTGTAAGGTTCTGTGACATCTGAGGCTACCTCTGCCATTTAAAAAGGGGAACCATGCGAAGTTTTACCCATTGAATGTCATTTTAAGGTTAGCTTGGTTGGGTCCATTTATTCAATGCACATACCACTTTAAAGATTATTTTTATCATCATCATGCAGATATCTTTAGGTAGTTGTTCTTTATAATGTCCTAAAACATTTCACTTTAAAATGAGGAAAACCACGGTATGAAATTTTGTAGAGCGTTAAGGCCATCCACCTAACATGTCTGCAATTTTGATGTACATTCAAAAATCAGAGTGAAGTGGTTTCCCGCCATTCTGTAGCCCTGCTTTTCTTCCCTGCCCGCCATATAGTCCAGTGGCTGACTGTATAGCAGCATTACCTCCCTGGTCCCTTATAGACTTGCTTAGTGGTTACTGGGTATTGATTTTAGGTGTATTTTTTTACTTTTCTCTGCATATATGAACACATAGCAGAATAAATAGCTAAAATCAACAGGCCAAGCAATATGTGTGTGCGATTATGCTTAGTTACATTAAACTTCTGTATAGTAGTGCGTAGAAAGTAGTACAAAACAAAATGTTCTTACTATAGGCTTTATGTTATAACTTGAGGGACATAAATACCATGTCATATTCTCGATTTGAAACGTGTAAAACATGCCACAACACAAAAGTTTCTATTTGTGAGGCCCCCAGTGACAAGATCCATATTTGTTTTTATGACTAGATAGTTAAGAAGTGAATTACTGTTGCCTTATTATCACATATAGAGTCAATTTGTTCACAAGAATCACACCCTCTGCCGGAACATACCTTGTTGGGAGTGACTAAAGCCCTTCTCTCGTGGGACAGGCCAGTCAGACTGTTTTGACTCTTTTTACAACCAAGCTTCAATCCCTACAACTGAGTCAATGATGTGGAAAACCACAAAGCTGCATTGAGTGATAAGAAGGCTGAAAAAGTGGCATAGCCATCCCATATGTTCTTTCCTTCAACTTCCTAGAAATCTTGCACAAAACTGTTTAAGATACAGGCAGATAAACGTCATTTATATTTGATCTTAGCTAATAATATAAAGCATTGGCTACTGAATCTGTTACTTTTACAAGTGAAAGGTGTTGAAAACTTGGGTGGCTCAGTCAGTAAAGAGTCTGCCTGCAATGCAGGAGACCCAAGTTCAATCTCTAGGTCGGAAAAATCCCCTGGCAAAGGGAAAGGCAACCCATTCCACTGTTCTTGCCAGGGAAATCCCGTGGACAGAGGAGCCTGGCGGGCTACAGTCCAAAATGTTGCAAGAATTGGACATGACTTAGCAACTAAGCCACCACCACCGTATGGAAGGAGACACTTTAAAGTTTACTGGAGCAATGTTGCAGTAAAATATTAGAAATAAATCTATATGTCCATCACTTAGGAAATGAATTTTTAAACTCTGGAATGAATGTTCATTGGACTACTCCCATATTTCATCTGAGTCAAGTATTAACCAATTATAGCCCATGGATCAAATACTGCCCACTATTTGTTTTGTAAATAAAGTTTTATTAGAACATAGACACACTCATTTGCTTTATTTACACTCATATTTATCTATAGCTGCTTTCGTGCTACAGTTGCAGGGTTGATTTGTCACAACATAGACTGCGTGACTCTCGGTCAAAATATTCACTATCTAGCCCTTTATAGAAACAGTTTACCTAGATTAAAACACCATCTATTGTAAAATACACCACTGAGAAAGACAAAATAAATCAATTAAACCATGACCACCAGCCATCAAATGTCAGAGGCATCCTGAGTTAGAGACATTGAAATATGAAAAGATTCATCTTAGGATCCGTGCACTATAGCATATAGCACTTCAAATGAACAAACCACTGTGTTTGTATCAGCATAAACAGACCTCAGATCCTCAGTGTCGAGTGAACAAAAGTCAAGTGTGGAACAATTTGCAGAATGATGTGAACAGCCTTTTATCTATATATCTCTTAAAAAATGCAATATAATGAGTTTCCATGAATGCAGATACCAGTAAGCATAATTTAAAAGAATTGAAAGGATTTGTAGAAAACTGATGATAGAGATTTTCCCTGGGAGGACAGGGGATCAGGACAATGATGGAAGAAAGAGGGGGAAAGTTATCTTTATCTGTAGTGTTCAGTTTTTTTGAGGACTGATTTATTCATAAAAAGTAATTTTAAAAAACATCGAAACCTGGAAAAGCTAGAAGAAAATAATGTCAAAGTATTAACAGTGGTAAATCTTTTATAGTAGGAGTATGAGTGATTGCTTTTTTATTGTATTTCACTGTAACTTTAAAGAACTTCATGAGTAACTAAAAAAAAATGAGTCATATTCTTCATTTCTATCTCAAAAGAGATTAATGTTGGAAGAAATACATGTTAATCAGTTACCTGACATTACAAACTAATCCTGTTTTTCTGCTGTGGCATTAAGATTAAACAATGTACAAGTCAGGGCCAAATTTCATAGTTAAAACTTTTTTTCATAATGTGGTACAACTAATCTTTAAATACAATGCACTTGATTCTTCACCGTGAAAAACCACCAACGGGAAGAGTTAAATGTCAGGTGCATTTTGCAGAACCAAAATAGCTTGTCATGAGTCATGTTATTGATGTACTGATGTCACTTCTTTCAGCCCAACCTCACTTGTTTTGAAACGTACATTGTGATTTTACATGATTTTATGTGTTGTCACATGCAATTCAGACCCTCATGTTACTTATTAAATGCATTCATTTTGTCACTTGTCCGTAGCAGGTCTTCCTCAAATATTCTCTGTAAGTGTCTTCCCAAGTTCAGAACTTTAGGCGATAATTTTACCACCACCAGATAATTTCTTTTGATGATGGAGATCTATTCATTCACCACTGCTTTCATTTACTTTTTTGTTTTTTTTTTTCATTCTGTTGTTATTTTAAGCATGTCTTCCTCTCCCGAGGAGTGTTTCATCAAAAATAGGTCAAGCTGCCCGCCTTCGAGATTAAGAAATGAAACGTGTCCCAGAAAGTGACAGCAGTAACGTGGACCCGGGGCCTTGAGTCTCTGTGAAGCCTCAGACTGTGAGCCTCAGGTCTCACGGCACTGGAACCAGACAGAGTGCTGTGTTTGCTCACCGTTTAAATCTCCTTTCTCTTTTTCCAGTTCAATCTCACCATTTAGTATCGAGAGCACAAGACGCCAGAGAAGGTCCGAATCCCCAGACTCGAGAAAACGGCGTATCCACAGATGCGATTTCGAGGGCTGCAACAAAGTGTATACAAAAAGTTCTCACCTGAAGGCTCATCGAAGGACACATACAGGTAACAGGTCTGCAGGGCTTCTCACCTGAGGGTCACTGAGAGTCCAGACAGGGCCGGCTGCTTGACTTTGGACCCCTGGGTGTGCTGAATGAAGTGTTCTGTGCTCACCCATTGTGTCTGAGCAGAGTGCATCCCCTCTCTTAGTCGAAAAAGGCTTAAGTCTTAGTGAAATTTAGAAACAAAGAAGTATTTCTTCTGTGTCTTAAGGACTTATATTAGTGTGAACCCAGTGGTCTAGACTTTTTCATAGTCAGAGTTGCCACTAATGCTTGTCTAGGTTTTAAAATGTCCACGTAACATACAAAACAAGCTGAGTAAAATCATTTTCTTCTCTTAAAGTTAGCCTTTTCACCACCACTTAGATCATGTTTTTCTCCCCTTGATCTCATCCCCCAAATAACCAAACCGATAAGCAGCAACAACAACAAAAACATGAAATAAGATTGACATATGTATACATAACACTGCAAGGAGTTGAAAACTTTATTTCCCCATGATTCCATTTCACTCTCACTGGATTTTTTTTGCATATGGGGAGGATTTTTTATATTCATAGTTTGCAAAGAAGGAAATTGAGATGACAAGTGACTCGCTGACTTTGTCACCATCCATTCACCCAACACATCTCCCCTCCCACCGATTCACCCTCCCAGGAAAGAAGCCAGTGGTTCTTTACTTAGCTCTCTTCTCACCCCATCCATCCTCTACCATGTATCTCTCCCACTTGGCATCCCCTGCCTGCCTTGCTTTCTGGATCCCGTTGGGTACCACTGATAGGAGGCTCTGGGAAGAGACCAAAGACCAAATTCTGCCCCAATTACAGAACCTTTTCAAGGAAAAGTGATTGGTGACTGGAATGTGTGAACCTCAGAGAAGGGGGAAATTCATTCATAGACATTCCTGGTAGCAACATACTAGAGATGAAGACAGCCCAGTCCAGTAACTATCCTGGACAGGAATCTGCCTCCAGCACCCACCTCTGGGAGCTTCATATGTAACAGATCCCGTGGGGCCATGTAAATAGTGCTCCCATCTCAGATACATTAAGGTAACCACACTGCGTGAACTGTTTCCCAGCTGAGGTAGCAAATTTATTTAAATTGGCATTCTTTGCCATATATTGAGTCATGTTATTATAGCAGATTGTTTGAAGGTTTCTTAACAGAGACTTTCAGGATTTTGATCATTGAGGTGGGGCCTCTTTGTGTGTGTGATGACGTTATAGCACAAGATGCTGCTTGAATTCAGAAAAGCTTTATAGAGTCTTCAGTTTAGTTTTGCTCATCTACCACGGTAATGCTTTTGCTATTTCTTAGGTAATTCAGCACAGTGTGCAAACTGCCTCTTCCCATCTTTCTTCCCTGTTCCCAGCCCTTCTTCCTTTTCTTCTTAATTCCAGATCCTCCCCTCTTCACGGATCCTGAGCTCTCCCAGGAGAAGTTTTCCTCTATTTCTTAGACACTCATTTTGTTGTTTTGTTGGCCACACTACACGATATGTGAGATACTAAGTTCCCTGCTGCTGCTGCTGAGTCACTTCCGTCATGTCCAACTCTGTGCGACCCCATAGACGGCAGCCCACCAGGCTCCCCCGTCCCTGGGACTCTCCAGGCAAGAACACTGGAGTTGGTTGCCATTTCCTTCTCCAATGTATGAAAGTGAAAAGTGAAAGGGAAGTCGCTCAGTCATGTCCGACTCTTCGCAACCCATTTACTGCAGCCTACCAAGCTCCTCCGTCCATGGGAGTTTCCAGGCAAGAGTACTGGAGTGGGGTGCCATCACCTTCTCCAACTTAGTTCCCTGACCAGGTATCAAACCCATGCCCCCTGCAGTGAAAGCACAGTCTCAACCCCTGAACCACCAGGGAAGTTATCAGGCACTATTTTTTAATCAATTTTCTTTCTTGTTTTTGGATCTGAAAAATTAAGCCATTTAATATTTAAGTTAGTTTTTTATTGGGGTACAGTTGATTTATGATGTTGTGTTAGTTTCAGATATACAGCAAAGTGATTCACTTATACATACACACATACCTATTTTTTCTAGATTCTTTTCCCTTATAGATTATTATAAAATATTGAGTAGAATTCCCTTGCTATACAGTATGTCCTTGTTGGTTATCTATTTTATATATGGTAGTGTGTATTCAATTTTCTTATTATGGCCAAGAATGAGTATAGAAACATAAAAGTTGAATAAGCATATTTCATCCTCTCAGTACATAGTGAACACAAATCAACAGGAGTATGATCAGGTTGTATTACTGACTTTATGGGAGCATTTCAGTTATAAGAAAAAAAAAAGGATGACCTTTCATCAGTGGATCCTCATATATTTTGAGTTATTCCTGTTTTCCTTGAACTTTCTGAAATAACTATTAACCCCATTTTCACCAGACATCCTCTATTTCAATTATCCAAGTGGTGAACAGTGAAAGAGAAGAAAGGGTTTAATGAGATACTATGAAAGGACTTTAATGTTATAGCATTATAAGATTGAATCTTGAAGGTTTTAATATATATTGTGAAAAGTGGGGGAAATGTGATGTATGCATTGTAATTCAAAGCAATATAAACCTCCAATGCTGAAGCAGAATTAATCAGCGTGGCTTATTAATAAGATGAAATCATTGACTCCTAGGGTCCAAATGGACCTTCAGTATCATGGAGTTGAGTTCATTCCCACATTAGAGGAATCCCTTGGGTGTCCTCTCTCACAGAGAACCAGTCCCTACTATGCAGATTTCTGCACACGTAACAAATCTTTTTCATTTGATCCGCACAACACCTGGTATCATTGTCTCCTTGGTAACGAGAGTGGCTCCCAGTGGAGTATTATTTCCTACCTCTCCTTAAATTCGTGGAGTAACAGAGAGCTTTTGCTTCTGCAAGACAAGTTGGATGATGTTTCTGAGGGCCGAGTCCTTGTCTCTGACAGCCCTGAATTATCTCCTGTGGCTTTGTTTGGCTACTTTATACCTCCAGCCGTCACACTGCAGTTTTCACTTCCGGGCGCTGGTGCTCCTCTCGACACTGCCATGAACGACGGGCATCTTCATTTCTCCAAATCAGACACCCTCAATTCTCTCAGCCACTTTTTTCTAAGTATACTCTGACGTATCACTGTATCTTCTAAAGTTTTCATCCCCGCTAGTTGACATAAGAGCTCTTGTTAATGGACATCTCTTAATAGCTTCGAAGATAGAGTTAAGTCTTTTAGCAGTTGTTTTTCTCTGTTAGGTCATCTATAACTGCTGAAAACTAGATTTTTCCCTCCCTTGTAACAATAACATTTCTTTTAAACCAAAGCATGCGGTGTTGTATTTGTCGTTGAACCTGTCAAATGATGGCTGCCTTGAGAGGGGTGGGTTTTCCCTCACTGAGGTGTTTGCCCCAGGCTGGATAATCTCTTGTGGGAGATACAGGACAGTTATTGCTGTGAGAGCTGCACATACCCTTTCAAACCTTAGAAATACTTCTACTGTATATACTGTATCCATCTGATTGATGTGAGCTCATTATTCTAATAAATCGAAAAGACTTTGGAACCCCTTCTTGCCCACCTTGCTTTTAGTACTTTAGGTTTCTTCTTCAGCTTCTCCATTTTTTTCAAGTACTGAATAGAACAGGTTCAGGAAAAAGGACTCAGATGTGGTCCTGGAGACTTCCATCCAAGTGGGTCTCAATTCATAAACTTACAGCTAAGAATCCACCTACTTGTCCTACCTCCGATCCATGTTTCTTGATCTCAAAGCTCCACCCAAAAGTCCTTGTGAAATTTCTGCTTCAAACCCAGATATGACACGTCCATCCATCCAAGGCAGAAGCTCCTAAACCACCAAATAACAGTACTTTTAGAAAGAAAGAATGAAACTTGGTTGATTTGCTGCCACCAGTTCAGTGTGAGCCCATACTGGTTTCTGATTTATAATTACGTGCAAGATTTCATAACTTTGTGCTCAAAATGACATGCACACTAGCTCTGTAGGGATTCAGGTTGGCTTGCTTTGCTTTTAATAAATATCTTCTTAGCCTTACCTTTGCTTCAGGCATATTGAGTAAGTTATTCGTGTGTGACCAGTAATAATGAATGTGAAGTATGGGATTATAACTGATGACTTATGAGAACTACACACGCAATGGGAGGTGAGCAAGGGGCAACAAGACACTTCCTTTGAGAAAGTCACGTTAATTCTGCCTTTAACTTGATCTTTTGTGCTTTCTTAGTAAATGATCAGTCATCTGTTTAGGACATAGATATAAAGTAAATTAAACATATCTATAGGAGTGTGAAAGAGGTTCATTTTCTACATAGTCATAAAGAATTTAGAATAAAACAAGAAATGCTGGAGTATCTTCTTAAACTGAAAAATAACTTACTCTAATGAATGTGCATTTTAGATAATAAAACAGAAGTTTGGCCAAATATTTTTAAATGCCTACTAACATTTCCCTGTGGCAGATTGTTTAAGGCATATTCAATAGAAGGAAAAAATATATTTCGACCATCACATTTACCCTACTGTCAGCAAGTATAATAATTATTCCTATTCACTAGTCTGAATTGTATGTCTCCTCTGCCTGAAGCCGTGTACAGTGTATTTAAATGAATTGCACTGTGTTGAAATTAAAGGTCGTTTAAATCTGTATGATATGTAACTATTATGTACAATGAATTTCTCTGATTTTAAGAATTTTACTGCTTGTCAAAATGATCGAAATATGAATTTTAGAAGATAATGGTTTTACAAATTTGATATTACCATTTATAATTCTTTTTATTTTCCAAAAATGTGCGCCATTGTGTTTTCTCTAAATAAAATGCATTACAAGGAAGTAACATTCAGGCACCACTGATTCTTACAGCCACTAGATGGCGCACAGCAACCAGATGTTGGGTCTAGCTTAAGAGGGTCCAGAAATCAGCTGGTACCCTCTAGTGGCACATTTGAAATGGTATGATTGTCCCTGTTCTGCAAAATACTATTATTTAATGATGAACAAGGAAATGGCAAGATAAAGATTTAAAACTAGGTTTCTTGTTTTTTTTTTTAAATAAGTATTAATCATTTCAACATGTAAGAATATTTAGTTTCAAATGAATCTTAATTTGAAAATTTCAACTTGGTATCCTGGTCTCTAATAAGTTTTTCAGGCTTGCTTAGTCAATCTTGCCTCATAGTTATTTGAATTCATATGAACACTCCACACCTAAATTTTAAAAAGTAGTGAACACAAGGCAGTCACATTTCTTATCTATCTGACGGTAGCAAAAGTAATTTGTATCTAAATTTTACACATCAAGGAAGGTAACTCATATGGATACTTTAAAAATACTAATCAATTTTTATTTAAAAGTCCCTCATTATTTAAAGTATTTAAATATGTCCTCCCTTACCTTTAAAAATGAAGGAAATGTAGTAGTTAGCCCTTCCCTTGAGGAATAAAGCCTTTGTAATTAATATCATGTGCTGGCACCCCATTCCAGGACTCTTGCCTGGAAAATCCCATGGATGGAGGAGCCTGGTAGGCTATAGTCCATGGGATCGCGAAGAATCAGACACGACTGGGCTATTTCACTCTTCACTTTTCACTTTCATGCATTGGAGAAGGAAATGGCAACCCACTCCAGTGTTCTTGCCTAGAGAATCCCAGGGATGGGGGAGCCTGGTGGGCTGCCATCTATGGGGTCGCACAGAGTCGGACACGACTGAAGCGACTTAGCAGCTGTAATTTCATGTCATGGGGTTGCAAAGAGTCAGACACCACTGAGCGACTTGCACTTACTTTACTTTCACTTTTTTTCAGTGACCGATGCATTGGCTCCCCAGATGGCGCTAGTAGTAAAGAACTCACCTGCTAATGCAGGAGACAGAAGAGACACAGGTTCAGTCCCGGGGTCGGGAAGATCCCCTGGAGGAGGGCATGGCACACTCCAGTATGCTTGCCTGGAGAATCCCCATGGACAGAGGAGCCTACAGTCCATAGGGTCCCAAAGAGTCGGACACTGAAGCGACTTAGCACAGCACAATGCCTGTGCATGTAGTATACTGCAGATAGATAGTGCATATAGACAGTGAAGGACAGGGAAGCCTGGTATGTTGCAGTCAGTGGGGTTGCAAAGAATCGGATATGACTTAGTGACTGAACAACAGCAGCAACAAAAATGACTGCACACACATGCATACACTGTGATCTGAAATGCTCGTAGATTCCATGCTTTTTCAGTTTTTACTTGCCTCGCCCCTTCTCACTGCTAGTCCTCTGTTTCTTGCTTCCAATTTGGCATCTTATTTTATTGGATGAGATTTTGAAATGACTTGAGAGTATCCTACACAGAAAATCATGAGCCGTGTGCCAGCAGTGCATCTTGATGGCCTTTTGTTCACTAGTCTTGGGGTTGCTAGGTCCTACCTTCAGGCAGTGGGGTGCTGCTTATATGTTCACATCCATCTTCATTATTTAAATAACTCATTCCATGTAAAGCTCCACTTCAGACCCTCTGTCTAGATTCATTGTTAGATAAAGCGTAGGGCTTAATGATGCCAAGATAATGAATCTCTTAAGGACAGACTGACATTTTTCAAGAAAAAAAATCCTCTCTGAATAAGTTGTTTACACATCTTAGCCACAGAGCTCGCAAGTATGCACCATATTGGTAACTGCAAAGAAATAGGAAACGATCATAGAAATAGCACTAAATTTGAAGTCAGTAAACAGAAGTTTATCTTTGGCCCCTAACTGGTTGGTGAGCTTAGATAAGCTACTTAACTCAGTGAGGTTTTCTAATAGAAAACTCACAGGTTTTCTATTATTTTAACTGTGAACATAAATATAGCAAGTTGTGGCATAATTACCATGTATGTGCATGCTAAGTCACTTCAGTTGTGTCTGACCTTTTGTGACCCCATAGACTGTAGCCTATCAGGCTCCTCTGTCCATAGTCTTTCCCAGGCAAGAATACTGGAGTGGGCTGCTATGCCCTCCTCCAGAGGATCTTCTGACCCAGGAATTGAACCTGCGTCTGTTACGTTTCCTGCATTGGCAGGTGGGTTCTTTACACTAGTGCCACTGCATGCCCAGTCCATGCAGTGAAAGTGAACGTTGCTAAGTCATGTCTGACTCTTTGTGACCCCATGGACTGTAGCCTGCCAGGCTCTCCTGGCCATGGAATTCTCCAGGCCAGAATACTGGAGTAGGTAGCCGCTCCCTTCTCCAGGGGCTCTTTCCAACCCAGGGACCAAACCCAAGTCTTTCATGTTGCAGGCAGCTTCTTTACCATCTGAGCCACCAGGGAAGCCCCAGTAAATGCAGGGACTAAGACATTATAGGGACCCAGTCATTATTTGTTGAATTAAAATTATGTATGTCTTGTACTGATACAGATATATGTTATCAATGTGAGCAACAGGTTCAAGGCAAAAAATGTTTGGATAATTTAGTGTATTCTTATCACAATCAACTGTTTGCTCCAGACCCTACTAATTTAAAATTTATATAATGCAGAAAAAATTGGGGTAAAACTAACAAATGAACCAGTCTCCGAACATGCTCGACTGTACGGAGCTCACTGCACATTCTTCCCCTCTTCCTGAAATGGCCTGCCTGGGTGCCTCCATTTTTTTCTTCTCGAGTTGGTAAACCTCTGTTTATTTTTGGAAACTGCCTCGATGTCTCCTTGTCTGTTAGACTCTCTGACCACCCTCCTTCGCTCGGCAGGTAGAATTCCATCGTCTCTAATCTGGAGCACTTGGATGTGTCCCTTGTCACAGCAGTGCAGTGGGCAGAGAGCGGCCGTGTGGGAAACAGTGGAGCAGTCGAGACAGCAGGGCATGGCATCTGCTTGGATGTGAGGGCAGGGTTCAGGGAGACTTTGAGGACATCTGGGGTGCGTGGTTAGCAGGAAGGAATGCTGAAAGCAGACACGGAGACCAGTGGTGAGAGAGAGCCAGTATCTCCTAAGGACCTGCCGGCTCAGGCTCAGAGCTCTGCGAGTGCTTTCCATAATTTAATCGCATCTGTAAGCCCTTGGAAAGGTCAGAGCAGCACTCCCCAACCTTTGGGGCACTAGGGACCGGTTTTGTGGAAGACAATTTTTCCACAGACGGGGGAAGGGGAGGTTGTTTCGGGATGATTTAAGCCCATTGCATTTATCATGCACTTTATTTCTGTTGATATTACATCAGCTTCACTTCAGATCACCAGGCACAAGATCCTAGAGGTTGGGGAATGGTGGGTTAAGGCGCTCTTTGCTGTCATGGATTAGACAAGGAGAGGAGCTGAAAGGCAGACTTTGGTTTCTCTAGAACCTGTCATTCTAGTTTTCTAGAACCAGTTTTTTTCTAGTTTGTGTTGCTTTCATTATACCTATCTGGGACAGGTTTGCTAATAACCTACCAGTCTCTCCCAGCGGGGCCACACTCCATGCAGGTCTAGCCAGTGGCCCCTACCTGTTTACAGTTGGTCATTAAGGTACTTGGAAGTATTAAGATAGGAGGGGATGTTAAATGGCCAGTTTTTA
This sequence comes from Cephalophus harveyi, assembly GCA_006410635.1. Classification (NCBI taxonomy): domain Eukaryota; kingdom Metazoa; phylum Chordata; class Mammalia; order Artiodactyla; family Bovidae; genus Cephalophus; species Cephalophus harveyi. The sequence continues at coordinate 177,976 of SJYT01049324.1, forward strand.
AAATTTCTGTTTATTTATTTATGGCTGTTCTGGGTCTTCGTTGCTAACATGTGCTTTCTCTAGTTGCAGTGCTCAGGTCAGGCTTCTCATTGTGGTAGCTTCTCGTTGCAGAGCATGGGCTCTAGAGCACCCAGGCTCCATAGCTGTAGGGCACAGGTGCCCCACAGCATGCAGAATCCTCCTGTACCAGGGATCGAACCCATGTCCTTTGCATTGGCACATGGATTCTTAACTACTGTACCTCTAGGGAAGTCCTGAAATGGTCTATTTTTAAAGTTTTTCATCATTAATGTTAACTGGTCTTGTTTTTTGGCCAAACTTCACAGCTTGCAGGATATTAGGTCCCTGACCAAGGGTTGAAACCCAGGCCCCCTGCAGTGGAAGCATGGAGCTCTAACCACTGGACAACCAGGGAATTTCCAGTCTTTCTTTAGTGTCAACTTAAGTTTCTGAAGTTGTTAGAAAGCCTGTGAGAAAACAAGGACCAGCAGCATTAATAATTAAATGAAAAGAGCAACTCTTGAGTGATTGCTCTGCACATAGCTCTCTGAATATTAATGGGTACAGCTTAAAGATGAAGACAGCAAGGGGTTTGAAATCTGGTAATGGAGCCATATCTGCAGAGATCTGGATCAGTAGCATAAATATTATAAAAATACTTGCTTGTTTTCATGTATGAAGGAGTTATTTTAATCTGTTCTAGAGAGTTACTACTTATAAACACATTGAAAATAGAATCTATTACTGCTTCCCCTTTTTCCCCATCTGTTTGCCATGAGGTGATGGGATCGGATACCATGATCTTGATGTTTAGTCACTCAGTGGTGTCCAACTCCTGCAACACCATGGACTGTAGCCCGCCAGGCTCCTCGGTCCATAGGATTTCCCAGGCAAGAATATTGGAGTGGGTTGCCATTTCCTCTTCCCAGCGTATCTTCCCGACCCAGGGATTGAAACCACGTCTCCTGCACTGCAAGCAGATTGTTTACCACTGAGCCACCATGCCATGATTTTAGTTTTTAAATGTTGAGTTTTAAGCCAGCTTTTTCACTCTCCTCTTCCACCCTCATCAAGAGGCTCTTCAGTACCTCTTCACTTTCTGAAATTAGAGTGGTGTCAGGGAACACTTGATGGGAAAGCCCTGAGCGAGCTCGATGCAGGTTGCTGTAGCAGCTGTGAAGGGGTCTTTGGTCCCAACTGCAAGGCTGCGGCAACCACCACCTACCCATGGGAACCTGCAGGAAAGGGCCAGCTCTAAAAAGGAAGCTGAAAAATCACATCAGTAACAAAATGTTTTGAAAGTATTTATTTTCATTTATGAAGGAGTTATTTTATTTTTTTAATTTAAATTTATTTAGTTTAATTGGAGGCTAATTACTTTACAATATTGTATTGGTTTTGCCATACATCAACATGAATCCACCACTGTTCTAGAAAGTTACTACCTAGAAACACAGTGAACCTAAGATTTACGGTTGTCTGAATATAAGTATGAATGCTGTTCACATTTGTTTCGATTTTGATTTTAAAGTGTTACCTTATTTAAATGGAGAAGGAAATGGCAATCCACTCCAGTACTATTGCCTGGAAAATCCCATGGACAGAGGAGCCTGGTGGGCTGCAGCCCATGGGGTCGCAAAGAGTCGGACACGACTGAGCGACTTTACCTTACCTTACCTTACCTTATTTAAAAACTAAAGTCATCTTTTTCATATATTTAAAAAGGTAAAGACTTCTAAGACAGTCTATCAATTATTACCCAGTTGAATAAGCTGCTTGCTAAGTGAGTTTGTTTTTTGTTTTTGTTAGCACACAGATCATCAGTGACAATAAAAAGTTAAAAATACTGTGGGATCTTATCACCATGCTCCTCATTTTCCTCGCTCTGCTTTTGGGTTTATTTTGTCCATTCAGCTATCAAAACTGTGTTGTAAGGAGTGGGATAATAATATCCCCAGTCCTTGTTCTTTCTCATGTCCTGCTGAGTAACTAGATTATGCCTCCCGGCTTAATTTTGCTGAATGATAAAATTAACTACTACTAATAGAAAATGTGTGGCTTTAGTGGAACTATTAAGGAACTGTATTTTTATAGAAAATATAGTTACCATTAAAGAGTTTATTAAAATATTATTTATCTATAAGGCTTAAGATAAATTCAGTAAAAACCCTTCATCACTAAGAATAAAAAGAATTATAAAGTAAATACATTGCTTAAAGATTAAAATAACTGATGCTCATTTGAAAAAAAATAGACTCAATCACAGATGTTGCTAATTTTAACATCACAT
>SJYT01049324.1:180462-209592 GCA_006410635.1 Cephalophus harveyi
ATCACATATCATGTTACTAAATTAAAAAAATTTTTAAATTAGATATTTATTTGTAGACTAGACCTTTAAATGACACTTACTACAAATAAAGTCTCCTGTTATTTTCCCTTTCAAAAATATATAGTCTAGGAACTTCCTTGGTGGTCCAGTGATTAGGAATCCACCTTGCAACGCAGTGGACACAGATTTAGTCCCTGGTCAGGGAACTAAGATCTCACAGGCTGAGGGGCAATTAAGCCCGCTTGCTACAAACTACAGAGCCTGTGCGCTACAACTCAGATCTTTCACGGCCACATAAATAAGTAAATATTTAAAAAACAAGCAAAAATATATTCTACTTAATTGGAATGGGAAAGGGTTGTAGAAAGTGCAGTCAGTAAGCTCTTTGTTTCACAAAGTGGATTGCTCTTCTATTGACTCTTGTATGCTAAACTTCAAGAGCACAGGAGGCATTTGAATTCACGCTGTTTCATTCATTTGATCAACAAGCATCTGTTTGCACAAAGCAGAATAGTATAGAAAAGGCACCCTCAATACTGCACTACTGAGCGTGATGGACAGGTGGGAAACCTGTTGTTACTATGGGATGGGGTGTAAGGAGGGTTTAATTACAGGCGTGCCCAGGGTGCCAAAGAGTGGCATGGTCACACTGTTTCAGAAAGTTTTCCTTACAATACAGACAATAAACTGGAGGGAGCAAGACACAAGACAGGGAAACAGACCAGTAGAAGTTGGTACTCATGAAAGGTTGTGCACGCATGCTCAGTCGTGTCTAACTCTTTGCAGCCCCTTCAGAGGATCTTCCTGATCCAGGGATTGAACCCATGGCCCCTGAGGCTACTGGATTGGCAGGCAGATTCTTTACTACGGAGCCATCTGGGAAGCCCACTGAAAGGTGGGGAGACTCTAAAAAGAGGCAGACCATCTTCCTGGAGATAAACTGGAGAGGGCGTTTTGAAGCAGAACTGGCAGATATAATGATAATCGGGTTGGGGCAGGTAGAGAATAACAGATAGGAAAGAGTCCAAGAAATCTCTCCAGCTGGAGAGATGTATGACCTGATACCTGAGGAGGTAGGGTTGTCTTGTTTCCAGATACTAAAACAGAAGGAGGAACAGGCCTTGTCTAAGTGGTAGATGCTGAATAACACCTTGGTCACGTGGAAGTTGGTTTCTGGCTGCCAAGTGAAAATGTCGTCTCCCCTGCCATGGTGCATGGGAGAGAGACTGAGATGTAACACTTGGGAATCTTTGCCTTAGAAGTTATGGGAGCAGCCATGGATACCAAGGAGAGTCTCTGCAGTCAAAGCCTGAATCTCAATGAACATTTATGTGACAAGTAAAGGGAGGTGTCTGAGAAGAGGCTGAGGAAAAGACAACCAGGAACAGGAAGATCAATACTCTTACTACCTGAAAATACGGGCTTCCCAGGTGGCGCTAGTGGTAATGAACCCGCCTGCCAATGCAGGAGACATAAGAGACCTGGGTTCGATCCCTGGATTGGGAAGATCCCCTGGAGGAGGTCCTGGCATACTCAGTCCACTATTCTTGCTGGAGAATCCCATGGATAGAGGAGCTTGACTGGCTATGATCCAAAGGATCACAAAGGGTCAGACAGACATAGCACCTGGAAATATAAACTCAGAACAGCCAAATAAAGAATTACCCTTAGACCTTGAACTTTTGCTTTAACTGAAGTACATGTTTATTACAGGATATTTTTCACTTCCCTTGTATTTTATTTCTAGGTGCAGGGGGCTAGACTCTTGTGGGTTAACATATTGTCTCTCCTATCAGTAGTAATTTATATTCTCTCAGTCTGCTTGGCCAGGTTTGACTGGATATTCTGGTTTATGAAAGCAGCGATTTAAGGTTGAGAAGAATTATAGGGAAGTGGTTAAGTCTGTGACCTTGGGTGTCAGATCCTGGGTTCAAATCCCACCTCCACCTGCTACATACTAACTCTGGGTGAAGGGAGGCTGCTTATAGCAACTTCATGAGGAAGTTAAGAGTCAACATTAAATAAGTTCAGATCCATACAGCTCTTAGGACCAAGTGGGATACGTGGAAAATACTATCTACTGTAGCAAAGATTATACTTATCAAAGAAATTCATTATAGAATTGTATGGAAAAGAAAGAGGCCCACTTGTTTACACATAATGAAACAGAAAGTCAATTAATTCAGTCCAGACAGTTCTTGGGGAGGATGCTAAAATACTAATCACTTATCTGAATTGACAAGACCAAATGAATCAAATTATAGAATAGTTTGGTCTGTTTGGCCTATAAAGAAGTTTTATACTTATAATATTAGGAAAAATCAGTATCAGGATTGGCATCCATTTACTTGCAAATCTTAATTCCTTCCTGAAAACTAACAAATGGCCTTTATTTTTAGCTTCATGTTATTTTTATTTCTTGGCAGAAACAGAAAAACCTTGAATTTCGTAACTGTAGGATTCAGTATCCTTTACTGAGCACCTCTCATTTGCTGGGCACATGGCATGTATATTTCTAAGTTTCACAACTGGAAGAGTATTCCCACTTTATAGACCAGCAGGGTGGGGTTGGGTGGGGATGGAGTTTCAGAAAGCTTCACTCTCTAGCCTGAGATCCAGTCATAGATTAACGACTGAGCCTTATTGGACCATGCATTCCAAGTGTTAGTCACTCAGTCATGTCCAACTCTTTGCGACCCCATGTACTGTAGCACGCCAGCTTCCTCTGTCCATGGAATTTTCCGGTAAGAATACTGCAATGGGTAGCCATTCCCTTCTCCAGGGTATCTTCCTGACCCAGGGATCAAACCTGGGTCTCCTGCATTGCAGGCAGATTCTTTACCATCTGATCCATGAGAGAAGCCCGTGCTATTTTCTGCCTCTTTGACACCAGCAAGAAGGCAGGCTGCCTCGTCTATCCCTAGACAAGTCAAGGGCCTGTAATCTCAGCTCTAGGTTTCTGTTTCCTCATTTTCAAAGTCCCTGATTTCCTTCCAGATCTAAGATTCTGTGAACTCTTATGAATTAATGTGACAGAAACCAGAAGACAAGATAGGAATCTTGATTCTGGTGTTTTTTCCCCTCATATGCAAATACCATTCCTCAAGTGAAACCGATTGTCACAGCAAGTATGTTGAGTCTTGAGTGTAATGAAGCTCATTTGTCAGTGTCTGGGGCCCCCTGACTTTATAAAAGTTAAAGAGGGACACATTTCAGAAATGCACTTCAACACTGAAGAAAATGCCTATGTTTCTGTTGGAGAAGGTGGTTTGTTTTGTTTTTTGGTTGCTTGAGAAAATAATAGAGAAAAGCTGATGTGAGGACATGGGCGTTTTGTTTGACCGGGAGCTTTGGCAAACTGCACATTCCTTTTCTGGTGTTGCTCACACGTCATTTTAATATGAAAAGGCACCTGTCTTTTGTCTCAGGACACATTTACCTTTCAGCATTTCAGATGGTGAAATGGGAGGTACCCGAAAAAGTTATTTTTGTTTTATGGGTTTTGGGAATCCATTCAATACCTGGTGTTTTCTTTAGACTTTATTATGCCTTCTGCTGGGAAAATGTCATGGAAATGCATTGAGTGACTCTTAAGCCTTTTCTTTAACCAAAATTGAAAGGACAGCAGTTCTCATAATAAGTCAGTTTGTTGACTGTTACAAAAAAAAAAACCCTGATGAGAGTTCTCATTTTCCCAGGATACTTAATTAGAATATTATTTAAATAATCCTTGTGAATATACGTGTATAAACACACACACACAGGCCATCATGGATATAAAACTGTATTCACTTGAACCGCCAAAGTGGAATTAAGAGGGTTTTCGAACAGAAATTAACAGACCCTCTTTTTTGGTATGTTCTCTTTTTAATCTTTTCAGGACCCTTTAAAGAAATTGGAGGGCTTGTTATTAGTTTTGGTTAACATTTTCCTTTTTCAGAGATTTTCATAGTTTAGATCAGTTTTTACAGAGAACTGAAAGAGGACAGGTTATGCTGAAAAATGGTCAAAAGGTAGAAATGGCTTATAGATTGGTCATGAGACTTAGAGACCTTCGCTTCAGAATCGAAAGCCTGAAATAATAACTGCACCCCGGGGTAAGCGTAGTGTTGCCCATCTTGTTTCTTTGATTTTTCTTACACATTAGCAACTTGATGTCTGGACTTAAGAAAAAAAAAAATCACTAAGACTTATTGATGAAGACGTATAACACCCCATTTCCTATCATTTTATTACTCCATAGGATTAATACAGGCAATAAAAATCAAAGGTGATCTGATGGTGGAAGCAAAATTTCTGATTATTTTGAAAAAATATTTAAATACATTTTCAAAGACTTTGCTCCTGAGGATTTTAAGTGTATTTGTGGGTTAGACCAAAAAAAAAAAAAAAAAGATGGGCATGCTATTTTATATTTAGCCTATTTCTAGGAAAAACAGTTTTGAATAACATTTGCAGAATTCTGATTCAGATGAGTTTCAGGACAATTCTCCATTCCTGAAGAAATTGCTAGAAATTCTGTTTATTGTCACCACCTTTCAGACTGCTGCCGAGCAGCTGTGCATCAGAGAAGCACAGATCCTGGGAGATAGATGTCCAGCTCCTATTATTGTCCAAATCAACCCTTTCCATAGGAAACTGTTCATGGAAAATTCATCTCTACTTCTGTCCCCACCACATTAGAGTGAGCGTTCTATTTTCTGGTAAGATTTAAAGGAAAGAAGGGCAGATGGATGAAGGATTCTCTCCATTATGTTTTTTCAGGACTCATTTATACATATTACAGTATATCTTACAACCTTCTTATTATCTTAATTAGTTTTTACTCACATTGTGAAGTTAGTTTCTCTTACTGTAATTTATTTATAAGATTGTACCCCTTAAATTGCTTCAATGCACAAGCATACACTATAACATGCAGTTTCAATACAAAGTCATGGTCCCTATGCATCGTTTTCATATCCATTTTTAAAACCTAACTAGTCCTGAGAGAGCATTGATTGATCTTTATTTTTTAATGAAATGCTGGGCACTCAGCAGGTACAACAGAAACCTAGGTCAGCGTTTGAGCAAGGAGCAGAAGCCTGCTCTCTACCTGGTCCAAGCAGCCAACTTGTTCCCTTCACCGCAGAGCTCAGCCTCTAGTTGTGAAGAAAGATTTGAAGATCTTATTTTCTTTTTCTCCCCTCTTCTTTTTTCTAAGTATGGAGACAGAATACCCAAACTCTTGTTGTATTAATGAGGAAATGGGTAAAAGAAATACTGTGCAAGAAATATTTCTGAATATTAAAAAGAAAATATACATTTTTCTAAGGAAAGTTTCAAGGAAAACTCATCTATTGCTCCCATAATTGTTTACTCTTTTCTGATACAGGTTCTCCCTGACCCTCCCCACCCCAGATGAGAATATTTACATTATTTTTTTTATGCATTCATTCACCACTTTATATTCTTCTCAGTGGTAAAGAATCCACCTGCCAATGTAGGAGATGCGGGTTTGATCCCTGGGTCAGGAAGATCCCCTAGAGGAAATGGCAGCCCACTCCAGTATTCTTGTCTGAAAATTCCATGGACAGAGGAGCCTGCTGGGCTATAGTCTGTGGGGTTACAAAGAGTGAGACATGACACACCTGAGCACGCATGCATTAACCACTTACCCCCTAACAACTTATAAGCTTATATATTATTTTCATTGGTTTTATTCATGAAGTAGGGTTATATCTGCCTCTGAAATATTTTGGTGGCCTTGTCTTTCATGATCATTATTGTACCTGATTCCACCTCACAGAATACTTCCCAGATTTTGCACTAAGTTTCCTCCTCCATATTTGTGGGCCCACAGAAATCCTTGCCATAGTTGTTGTTTTCTCTGCTTCTCCTTTAAAATGTCCACCTGACCAATGATGCCAAATATCTGAGCTCCTGTCTTCTGATCCTTCCTTGCGTGTGTCCGTCTTTCCAGACTCAGTAGAATTATCGTTCCTCATCTTGCATGCTGGTCATGGTAGCACAACTCTATTGAAAGGTGATGGAGCTGGGTGGGGCTCCATCACTATAGAATCAGTGCTGTTTGGTTACCAGCTAAAATATACAGAGATGTTCCTGACCCCACTCATCCTCATAAGGAAGATTTACTCATTATTGTGCTTTTATAATGAGCATAAGAGATCCTGAAGACTTTTAAAGCCCTGATGGAAATGGGTAAGGCTTTATAGAGAATTACTCATTTCGTGAACCAGAACCTTCAGTTTAAAGCAATGGACATGAAATGTCAAGGGTGTTCATTACTGAGAGGACTTAGAATTTTAGTCAAGGATCCTGAGTTGAGAATAAGTGATTATTTTATCACCAAAATATTCCCTCACCTACCCATCCCAGACTAGCAATGTATGTTATATAACCTGATTAAGTTAACATAATCAGAAAGCCTGCCCCAAGCTGAGGTACCCTTCACTTACATCAAGGGTCAGCAAACTTCCTGTAGTAAACCTTTTAGATATTGCAGGTCATACCTTCTTATTGCAATATTCAATTTCACTGTCACTGAAAAACAGCCATAAACAATATGCAAACAAGTGAGTGAGATGGTATGTCAATAAAAACTTATTCATGGACTCTAAAATTTGAATCTCATATGATTTTCACATGCCATGAAATAGCCCTCTTTGGTGTGGTTTTTTTTTTTTTTCAATGATGTAAAAGTGTGAAAATTGTTCTTAACTTGCAAGTCACATGAAACAGGCCACCTACTAGATTTGGCCTGGGGGCCACAGTTTCCCACACCTCCTATAGATTTTCAAATGGAAAGGGCACAAGTACCATTATTAAACAGTCAAATTGAAAGTAAGAGTATGTATAGGTGCCTAAGTTGGGTGTGCAAGGAAATTCAGAGAGTCTCCGAGACAACAGACTGTCCCCATAGTGGCCATGCCAGCCTCTAGCATCCTTCTTGCTCTGAAACTGAAGCCTGTCTCCTTCTATTACCTCTCCTTACTTCCAGGCCCATCCCAGGTCGGGCCCCTTCCTCTCAATTTAACTGCAATGGCAAGATGAGAGTATGGCAGCTTTTCTAACCCTGGTCATATTCATACTGCACTTTCCCAGCAAGATAGAGACACATGTCCTCTCAGCACACAACTGAGCAGTGCTTTTCCTCAATTAAAATCTTTTATTCTTTTTTTCTTAGACCTGTATTCATTGTAGCTGGTTCCATACACAACAAGAGATATCTAGGAGATGCCTGTTGGTGACAAAGACTCAGTGAGCTGAGCTCAGTGCCCCAAAAATGAATGTGCTTTTGAAGATACGATTTTTATCAAGCTCAGCTTAGTAGAACCTATGTTCATGATGTAAACTTCAAAAGCATGTAGTGATGACATGTCAGTGAAAGTATTTTAGCAGTTGCCATGGATATATTGTATGTGGATGCATTCTTAGTCATATCTAACTCTTTCCGACCCTATGGACTGTAGCCCACCAGGCTTCTCTGTCCCTAGGATTTCCTGGGCAGGAATCCTGGAGTGGGTTGCCATTTTCCCTGCAGGGGATCTTGCTGACCCAGGGATCAAACCCGCATCTCCTGCATCACAGACGGATTCTGTATCACTGAGCCACTTGGGAAGCCTGGATATACTATATAGTGGACTGTCAATCTTCTTAAGTTATGGGTTTTGATGACTTTAAAAAAAAATTTTTCTGTTAAATTCTGATCAGTCAATACCTGTCAATGCAGATTTTTGTCTCTAGAGAACATCCAGAATGAGTCAGAAGTGAGGTTTTGGATTAAGCTGGTCATTAGGCATCTACTTGACAGGAGTCCTTTCAGAGTAACCTGGAGCTTTCTCTGGATCACAGTTAGTGCACCGGTATTTCTAGAGTTAATTGAGCTGTACTATTCATGCGGTTCTGTGAAAGTGCCACTTGATCCCAAAAGGACCTATATAGTTAACATTCATTTAACAGTTGAACAAAAACTGCTGAATCTGGTTCAGTCTAGTTTTCCCATGTAGTCATGACTTGTACATCTCATTTACAGGGCTTAGTAGTTGCCTGTGTACACACCTCTGTGTTAGCATGTCTGTGTTTGTGTTGCAGTTTTATTAATTTATTCAAACACTATTTGACACATACTCTAAGCTCTGAGGATACACAAATAGATGTGTGATTCTTAATCTCTATGTTCAGCAACTGGTAAAGGGGAAAAGCATCTAGACAAAATCTGTATGATAAAAGCATCTAGACAAAATCTGTATGATGTGATAGGTGACTTAATAGAAATAGGAGTTGAATAATTGGAAAGTAAGAAGTTAGAATCAGCATTGTCTGAGGCTGTGACAAAATTTTGATGGGAAAAAGAATCTGGAGGATAGTGAAAAACACTGAATTTGGAACCAAACACATCTGTTTACTGGCTTCAGGCGAGTTATTTTACTACATTCACCCTCAGTTTTATCACCTGTAAAATGGATTTAACAAAACTCACTTTGCAACTCTGTATGTTTGTGTGCTTAGTCACTAAAGTCATGTTGGACTCTTGTGATCCTGTGGACTGTAGCCTGCCAGGCTCCTCTGTCCCTGGGGTTCTCCAGGAAAGGATACTAGAGTGAGTGGCCATGCCCTCTTTCAGGGGATTGCAGCTCTGTATCTTGGGGTCTAAAAGTCGTGTGGCTCAGTTGTATAAAGAATCTGCCTACCAAAGCAGGAGACGCCAGAGACATGGGGTTCAATCCCTGGGTCAGGAAGATCCTCTGGAGAAGGAAATGGCAGCCCACTCCAGTATTCTTGCCTGGGAAATCCCATGGACAGAGGAACCTGGTAGGCTATAGTCCATGGGACTGCAAAGAACTGGACGCGACTGAGCACACACACACGTTGGGGTCAGCCAATAGCTCTGCTCCCTGCCTTAGGCCTTTTCGCCAAACTCCACGCAGGGCCAAGCAGTGTGTGGTTAACTATTGGATGGAGGGGGCAGAAGAGAGATCAGTTCTTGTGGGGTTACCTGGGGACAGGGCTTCCATTCTGAATGAGAGCCAGGAAAAAGCACACCTGGGTCAACTATTGTCCCTCTCCCCCGGGAACTCATTTGGACAACGGATAGCATATCTCTTCTCAACAAAGCCTTTGCATATTTTACTGTCTTTACAAGTTGACCTGAGGGATGTGGTCAAATTACATGCTTCTTCAGACTGTTTTTTGCTGTGGGTTTCAACACTGAGACCAACCTGATGATTCCTCAGGACTTGCCCTAATTCTTAAGTCCCTGAAGCAGATATTTAAACTTCACACTACTAAGATATCTAGGATTCTTTGCCTGGAGACAAACAGTTGTTTATTGTTATTTAACCTCTAAGTCATGCCCAACTCTTTGTGACCCCATGGACAACAGTAGTTTATACATAATATAAATAATAACTGTTTATAAATAATAAGTACTTAGTACCTAATTTCTGGGGGTGATATTTCATTATCTTTTAATGAAATTTTGTGTGACTGATACTGACTTTTATCAGTATCTAAGTGATGCACTTTTGGGAGCAGTATTGCAACAAAACATACACATCATTACCCTTTATAATTCTTTGTGAGTTTCAATCCTTTAGCCACATCAGCCTAGGTAGAGCTCTCTCACATGCCTTTCTAGTCTACCCATGGTGATTATACACCAGAGTTATCAGTCTATGCCTTCTGATAGTTTGACTGCAAAGTAACTTACCCATAACTGAAGATGCAAGTGTTAAGTAACCTCCCCATTGTCACAGCAAGAGAGATTAGGTTGAAACCCCCATCTGTGCGACCCAAAACCTGCTGGCAGGGTGGTTAGGTTTCTTGACAAAGGGCCACCAAATGGAAAATCCACTGAGAACAGTCATGCCCCCAGATAATCACATTGGCTAGATTGTTCAGGAGAAATGATGGAGCACAGCGTTATGTCCCTTTGTTTCTTCCAGGAGAGAAACCCTACAAGTGTACCTGGGAAGGCTGCACCTGGAAGTTCGCTCGTTCGGATGAACTGACGAGGCATTACCGCAAACACACGGGCGTGAAGCCATTCAAGTGCGCAGACTGTGACCGCAGCTTCTCCCGGTCAGATCACTTGGCACTGCACCGCCGGAGGCATATGCTGGTGTGAGGAAGGCTACTTGTCCAGCTGAGCGTAAGAGCTGGATCTCTTAGCGGCACCCCATTCAGCAGGGCTGGATCCCCTTCACAGTGTTAACACAAAAGGGCATCACCATCCCACGATGTCTGAAAGCAGAGCAGGAAAAAGAAGTGGTAACACTTCTCCTTTGGGTCTGAAGGTAACCCCCCCGTCACGACTACACGAGAAACGGCTTCACGCGGGCCTGGGAGATCAGTGACACAGATGCTGAAGAGACAGGCATTGTTTTCCGTCCTGTGTCCTCTGCCATTTCAAGATGTTTGTAGTTTGTACATTTTCTGAGCTGTCAGACGTTTTGTTATTGATACTTTTAAAGGTCATCTACCACAAATTGATGGCTAGAGCAAGACCTTGTCAATCTGGATTATTCTCCCATCATCCCACCCCTGCACCCCTTTTTACAAGTAAGATATTAATAGAACCCACATCCAATCTGTTACCAGCAACCAGCCTGAAAGTAGAAAAGAAGAAACTGTTGGAGAGGTTCCAATACCTGAAAAGAAAGGAGCGCGCAGGCAGCCCTTTTGCGATAGTGATGTGACCACTAGATACCACTGCAACTTGTCATTATGCCATGCCCTGGAGAGAACCAACATTGATTCTTTTCATCTGTTTGTTGTTGATTGTTTTTGTTTTGTTCTGCTTCTGTTTTGTTCATCCGTTTGAGCAGAGAGGCAGCGACATTTCAGTTGGAGTCTAGTCCTGGTGTCCTGCCTGGCGTGGACGGGCACAGAGTTGTTCTGTAGTTGAATAGGAAGAGCCTGTCTAAAAAAACTACTGCCCCACTTCAAATTGCAGTGTTCTGTCAGCTAGGCATCATCTCTTCCTGCCCCTAGTATTTGATTACAAGGAATCGGGGGAAAAAAAAACTTCCTTAGACACACTGGCACCAAGGTAAGAGGTGGGGCGGCCCAGGCAAAGTCAGTGAACATGCAAAAATCAGACAAAACAGAGATGGAAATAATGCGCCTCTTGAGGAGAAAAGCAATAACGAATAAAAGGACTTTCCTACAATCACTTCACTGAGGACTCACGTTACCAGTTTTCATACTTACTAAAGGGATTGTAAAAACACCCCAGCAGTTTAGAGGTCTTGGCTGCATTTACAGCACTGAGGTAATCTTTCTGCTGTTTGTTGTCCTGCTTCGTTGAGTACCACAATTAAAGATTATGCTCCCCCTTTTCTTGTTTGAAAACAGTCATTTGGTGACTAGAGAGGCCACGGAGGCATAGCTGGGAATTAACTGTTGGGGGAATGGGTCAGTTCTCCTTGGAACTGAGTCGGTGGGAAGGGAACGCTCCCCAAGGAAAGCCTGACATGGTGCTAGTTACCACCCTTGGAGAGCCAAGGATAAATGACTCTCCAACAGGTTCTTCTCTATAGATTTCATTTTCTAAACTATATTAGGACCCAATACAACGGCATGTGCAGGGATGAACCCACTCATCCTGTGCTGAGGGTGAGAGGAAATTATAGTCCTGTAAACCCCCTTGAGTTATGAGCCTTTTTTGCAACTAGCGAAGTCTATAGTAAACAAAGCAATACATCACCAATGAGCATTCTTTCAGAAAAATTACCATATTTTTTCCCCCACTAAAAGCTGATTTTTTTCAGCTTTCTATAGCCAAGGGGCTTGGTAAGGTTTTATTGTCATTGCTGTTATTGTTAAGATTTTTTTATAGCTTAGATATAAGAAGTTGCCAGCATAGACCTTTGCATTATATTTTAATTAATTACAAACACTTGATTTGGGGAATTGCACAAATTAACCTCACCATGTTACTAGCTCATTTTTAAAGATTTGAACATTCTGAAATAATTTCTGGTTCTAGAAATGTCATCTTTAGTATTATCTTCTAATTCAGATAATCTTAATTCTGATGAAGCAAAAAACTAGAAACATTGGAACAGGATAACTTGTGTTGGATGGCTTTAAAAGGAATGTTTTTAATGTTCAAGCAAGAGCATAATGATTTTCAGGTCAAATTCTGTCTTCGAAAATACATGCTCTGTATTTTCTGCCAGGTCTGAAAAATTCATCAGACAGTTTCCCTCCAACAAGGGCTGCAGTTCTATGGATAAATAGCTTCTGTAGCTACACAGTGTACTACCCACCAAGCACTGGGTTTATGGCTTTTTGTTTTTTTCTTTTACACCAACTGGAAAGTTTTACCTGTACTGTAAGCAACTCGTGCATCTCATTGCCTGTGACCATTTTGAATAGAAAGACCAGTGTTGGTTACCGGTCAGTGGCAAGGAACACAGAGCGTGGTGAACACAGCTGTGAAGCCCTCTACTAGTCCTAGAATTTAGTTGGCAGGAAATAGGTGAATCACTGAGGTAGACGATTTAATTCTGCTTTCTCTCATAAGAAGGGCCAGTCCTTTTCTCTGCTGAGAGATCCGAGAGTGTTACAGGCAGAAATGGTTTCTAGAATTCATAGAACTGACAGGCAGTAGGAGCCTCCTGAATGACAGCTTGATTTAAATTTAGCACAGAATGAGTTGAGCTGCTCCCTTCTAATAGCATAGGAAAAATTAAGGGACGTGAGCTTGTCTGCTTGCCTTCTGAAGGTGGGAACCCAACTGAGACAGTAAGTTTACTGATAAAACCTGTCAGCATTATGCCATTTCCCCCTTTTGATGTATTGATACTTCTAAGGAGGGAATCCAAGCACAAGTAGTGAATGAGTTGCTGATCTAGTCCCAGACTGAAACTTACCTGAGGCTTGTCTGGAAACAAGTTTGTCTGGAAACAAGCTTGTCTTGAAACAATTCTAACAAATAATCCTTGGTGAATTTTCTACAAGTGTTTCCCCATAGAAAGGAAGGTGGTTTGGAAAAGAAGAAATTACATTTTTAAGTAAGAATATCTTCAGGCACGGAAAAGCCTCCTGCATCTCATCTGATGTCTGTTCTAGCCTCTTTTAAAAAGCACAGTAGATGATTAACAGCAGAAAAGGAGTCAAATCCAAAGAATTGCTCAGTTGTACCCTAACTGGATGCATTCTTTGGTGTTAAATTTGAAGTCATTCAGTTTGCAGCTGGGCATATGTGTATGTTTGGGAATTTAGACACAGGTAGCTATAATGGTTTTGGAAGCTACAGTTGACCTGACTGTCTCTTTGCATTGTAGAGATTGATTTCAAGGAAGTTAATGTTGTTTGAAAAGTTAAGAAGTTCAGACATTGAAGTTTTAATAGATTCCCTCCTCATATTCTGATCTTAGGTTGTTTGGGTAAAGATTCACACTTCCCCATCTAGTTCCAGCCCCATCCCATCAACTGCATGTGGACTTTGAGAAGCCTGCTTGATAACTTGTCTTAAGTTTTATTAAGGCATTTAGAGTAAAATTTCTAATGGCTTTACCATAAAATTACACTGTTGCCTGGAATTACTTTTATGGAACACTATGGGACATTTATTTTCAAAGGCAGTTGAATAGCAGTAACACAAACCACATTTTTTATTGGAAAAAAAAGAGCACTTTTAGTTCACTTTAAAGTTTAAGTGGAAAATAGAGGAACTTCAGGTGAAAAAACTTGCAAAATACTACAGTGTTTACAAATGCCAGTTCTAGATGATTAAAAGGGCCATTCTCATTAAGGTGGAAATTTGGATCAGCTTATACCAAGATTGTGTTCATTTTTATGCAATTGTTTTAACTTCAAATTTCTATTTGTGTTTTCAACATAAATACAGTTCTGCACTTTGAAATCAGTTCATTAGAGTGATAACATATATATGGATAAAGATGCAGTATTCCTTACTCTGTACTTTATTTATTATACTTACCAAAGTTGCAATTGAGTAAATCTGGTGAGGTGAGGCCTTCAAATGTATTAATACGCCTTTGTTATATTGTTATGACTGCTTAGAAGTGTAGCCATGATGTTGTTATAAAGGTGTCTTAATGTTTATAGTAAGGAATGACAGAATTTCAGCAGTGTTAAGAATACCAGCATTCATGATATGTTGAGTTACAGTCTTTGTAAAGGATTGAGCGTGAGATAACTCATGTGAATCTTAGTAGGCCCAGGAAGCCTTAATATTCATAGTCCATAATGCAATCTCAGATTTTACTCCTCACTGTTTAAGCCTGTAAATTTAGGAGGTTAAATGTATTCTACAATTTCATTGATCATATCTCTTCCTTCAACTTTTCTGAGGTAGTGCATTTCACACACACAAAAGATGTTTCCATTTGATTTGGTTTGGTTTAGAAAAGGGGTTTGGTAAGCCATGTCTTCCATATCACATTTCTCATATCCCCACAATGCCTTCCACTTACCTGTACTGGCACCCCCAACACATGCACACCTGTATACACACTTGTATATGCAGCAGCCAGTGGACTAATAAATATCAACAAAGAATTTTTTTAAAAAGAATGAATTTGTAATAATCCATGCTGTCTAGAAATGTAAGTTATTTACCTTAATAGGGAATCAGCTTATAATGCTATATATGACTTTGCCTGCATTTTATAGTTAAGAAGTGTACATAAAAATTTTAAATGCTATATTTTCACAGTTTCATTATAGAATAATGTCTGTTTAGCAACCCATGTCCATTGGTACTTTAAATATGCTAAATACTGTGCAATTGCAATAGAAATTCAGATTTTCATAAGAAAATGAAATAGGATACTGCATCTTAAAAAAATAGAGTGAAGCTATTTTACTGTATTAGTAACATATGTGATAGTGGAAAAAAGTATTTTCAAACTCACAAATTTTACAGAGGTTGTAAATAGTTTGATGAAGTATATTGGGAAAAAGAGCTTCTAGTTTTCATCACAATAAAAAAAAAAAAACTTGTTCGGATATGCCTTGTGTATCTTACACACAATTAGTGATATTGTCAGGGGGACTCTGTCCTGCCTTGTCAGGGCATAGCCCTCGCGCTCCCTAACAAAATGGGGTGGCCACTTGTCTCAGTTTAGCCAGGATGGTTCAGAATGCAGTGAAGTCGTTTTAAGTTGTAGCACACTGATTCCAGATGCATGCTCTTTGCCTGTAAAGAGGAAAACAGGAGCACAGGATCTCCTTGTGTTTAAAAAGAAGCATCTAGCAGTTGTTCTCTTTTCTCAGTTACCTTCCTCCTCGATGCAGCAATTCTTGATCAAAACAAATGCAGACCCTCTGCAGGTGTTTGCTTTTGTTAAGTCCCAGAGGGAGTACTTTTAGCAGTAGCTACCTGTTGACAAGATGAATGCTATGGATATGGCCACATGTGAAATGATTCTATACTGGCAATAGGAATCAACTAATGCCCATTTTCAGAAATTAATTAAAAGCTGAAAGTGCCTGTCAATAAATTTTATGACCAATGAGATATTCCTGTACTTTTACACAGCAATAATTCTTTATCAAACTGGGTTTTTCCCCCACCTTTGGGAAACACGCACACAGAGAAAATATATGCACACAATAAATTGAATCTGTTCATATACACCCTCAAAAATTGTTTGGTGTGTTTTAAATATATTTCATCTTGCTTATGTTAGCATTTCTTAATTTAATCTTTCTTACAGAGTATAAGAACGCCTGTCTAAACTTTATGATTATCTCCAGTATACATCCTGGCACGTGGCATTTATAATTTTGAGATGAAAACTTCACTGTGATTGGCCCGAAACTTATGAAGCACTTGTTTATAGTCCAAAAAGTTTTGCTCAGTTAGCAAAAGCCAGTTTATTAAGAGCAAAACACTATAGACATTTGTTCCTTTTCCTTTATTTTATCCACTAATATCAAATGCACAAACCTATGCCTTTCTTCATTTCCCTTCCCCCTAATATTTCCTGTTATCATCTAAGAACCATTTTGGAGTGAATATTAACACAATTGTTTCTCCCCAAACGTCCACTGAAGTAAAACTGACATGTCGTAAGCCTGGAAATGACCAGATTTACATTCAGAACATCATAATATGTTCCTACCATTATTTTACTGCTAAATGTAAAGTCATGAATAGAAGTATACAAGCAGATTATATGAAGAGACAAGAGCCCTGGAAATTCTCCAGTCCCATCATCTCAGAGCACAAATCCATCCAAACAAGCTATCAAGGGGTATCAGTAAAATTATACTCTTTCAGAGCCAAACATTTGGTAAGAGCAATTTTAAAAGTGTAACTGTGATTAAACACTCAGGCTTGAGACAGTGAAGACTACCATGATGGACAGTGTTCTCCAGAACCAGACCACAGGACTATTAAACCATCTCCTGTTCCCCCCTCTACGTTTCAGAACAAAAAAGAAGGAAGTAAGCTAGATGAGGGTATAAAATAATAATCAAAGTGTCAGAGTAACACTACTGCGTTCCTTAACCGTACTGAAGGCAAGTTTTTTGACTAGGCTGTTTCTGCAAGTTGTCTGAAAGTACTAAAAGAACTTGAAAGGGCAAAAGTTCAGCAAACCATGAAAATACTAGCTGTTCTTTAGTAAATCCTTACTATATGCCAAGCAGTGTACTGGGTAATTTTTAGACGTATCACCTCTCATGTACAACAGTTCTAGATTTCATGGATGGGAAACCAAGGCACAGAGAGGGTGGCTGAGTTGTCTGCAAACAGAAATCAGAGTAGGTATGGAAGTTTACCTCTCTCAGGCTCCAAAGCCTGTATTTTCCCCAAGGCACTGCTGCACCTGTGTTCCCAAGAACCAACTTTCCATATCTAACCCTTAAGTAGTTTTATTAGGGATGTGTAATCATCAAATTTTCCAAATAAGATATAAGGACATGATTTGACAGTGGTGCATAAGATTTAAAATCAGTCTCCTGAAAACTCACACATGGAGAATCATTATAAGCAAACACACCAACTGGCTATCTCCCTGGACTTCTCACCTGCCTCTGAAATGTTCGACCTGGAGATCCAGACTCATTTAAACACTTCCCTACCTGATGGCATTTTTAGAGCAGATTTTCTTGATTCTACGTATTTCTTTATAGATGGAATAAAGGGTTTTCCACTTGTGTAGACCTTCCAGAGTGTGTTTAATTTGCATTTGAAAGTTACCTCCATGGAACTAGTTGTTGATAACAAGAGTCAACTTTTGGCGATTATAAATGCGTTGGCAGTCGGGAACATTCAGATGATGAGCGAGAAGGGAGAACAGAAAATTCCTTTTCAGATTTCTCACCTAACAGTACCACCTTGTAATGTTTTCAATAGTCTTACAAATAATTTGCCTGTAGTATTATTGTTAGTTTAATTGAATTTTATCTAGGAAGCTGTCCAACATCAGAGAAATGACCCCCCACCCCCCTTTTCTGTGTAGAGCACATTCTCTTGACAGTATTGATTCATGGAAGTACTAATGGACTTAGAAAACATTTGGAGAATGTCATTTCTCATGGTGTTTCTTTTTCTGAAAATGAATCTCCTGAATTACAATCTTTCTCCCTGTTATTTGGCTGAGGGAAGAGATAAAACTTGTGTAAACAAATTTCCTCCCATGCTGAAAGCAAGTGTTCCGTGTGCATACAACCCATTGCAGAAAAGGGCTCTCTCAGTTAATTGGGTTTCAAAACAAGCAATAATTTCTCCACAGCAAAACCACAACTTTAAGCGAGTGAAAAGAGATGAATAGTGGAAATAGTCACATCGGTACTTTATGTTTCTGGATTATATCTCTAGAAATTTTAAATGTTTGAGGCAACAGAGTCTGCCTTTTGTGCAAAGCAAGAACCAATAACTCCTTGTGTGAATTAGTATGCCTTGCTTTTTCCAAATGCAGGTTGAAGACGAGGGTAGAATTTGGATCAAATTCTAGTCAAAGTGCTCAAGTAATCAAAAAGTAGGATATTTTAGGGACGAACCAACATCTTCCCTTTCTGCTAATGTCATGCTCCTAAAATATAGCATAAAACATTTTAGAAAATGATGTTGCCCTACTTGTGTTTCTAGTTTTCCCATAGCAGAATTTTGTATTTACATCCAGACTACAAGATGTATTTTGTCCCTCAGAACTTGATTATATTGGATGGGTATAGTTGAACTGGGGCACTGGTGCCTATATTCAAGGCTCTTTCCTATCAACTTGTCTGTCTACACTTTGTTGTGTTTAAGAATTCATTAAAAAAAAAAACCACCATCCCTACCCCCGCCCTGTGGAATGGGGGCTGTATTGTTTTGTTCATGTCTATGTGGGACACATTGCATCACATGGCAAACCAACTCCCCGTGGATGTGAGATAACTACTTACAAAACCAGCTTGCAAACATCGTCTTCTGTATTATGTCATCCTGTATCATAATGCAATTATGTGTATCATAACGTGCTCATTTAAAAAAAGAGAAACCAGCAAATTCATGTTTGTCCATAGAAGAATGTATTCAGAGCTTTCTGTGTTGTGAAATGATGAGAACAGACCACGTTTAAGATATACCCACCTGCCACTTAAAATGACTTAGTTATAATTAGTAGTAGTCTAGACATTGCTCTCGGTGTGTGGGGGTCAGTTCAAACGTCATCCTCTTTTGAATAAATCTCTCGGTGGTATTTGAAAAAAAACATGGGAATAAAGAAAAATATCATCTTTGGCCAAATCAAGCAGGCATCTTTTTCCTTTCCTTGACACTTAGCTCATTCTACTTGGTGATTGGATTACAGGAGCTGTGTAAAAAATACAAAAACATCCTTTCATTTACAAAACAGTTATTCTAGGCTTGAAGCCTCTGAACAGCAAATCAAATAGATGTGCTGCGTCTGATTCACTTATGTAATTTTACAAAAGGCTCCTGGGTCTCTGACCCCAGAGAGTTAGAATACCCAGAGGAGGTCCTCTGCATTAAAGGATTAAAACCCCCAATGATGCTGGCAAGCAAATGTATTAATTTCTTAAATCTTCATTTGGTTTTCTGTTCAGAGTTTTAATTGCAAATGAATTTATTTCTCCGACTTATCTAAAGATCTAATTTCCCAATAGTTTCCTCTGCATTTATATACTCTGTAGTGTTTAGGCAACCCCTGTTATAAGTTTATTAATATTATGTAAGTGTTGTTCTTGTATTTATGTATAGTGTATGTATTGTAAATATACTCAGAGCTTTTTTCCTTTTACTGTAAAATGGTGATTTTTTTTTTTTTTTTTTTTTTTGCCCTACGATAATGTAAAGGGAGACCCTCCTAATGAGATTCTCTCAGAGGATGATTATTCCAGTCTATTCTCAGAGATTTAAATGAACAAGTGTTATCGTTTTTAATGGTGTCTCAGACATATTCTGTTGGTGCATTGCTTTTCTGTATTCAACTTTCCTATGAATTGAGCTGTGAACCGAAATAGAGTTTAAACCTTTAACTGTATGCATTTGTATAATTATCTGAATGAAGGCATGAAGGTTAAATAAAGCATTTTGTATGGAACGAAACTCCCTAATTATTACTAAGGCTGATTCAGACACTTTGGAAATCATGGTTTTTACCATACTAATTAAATCTTTGTTATGAAAAGTTTTACCATTGTGTATAGTAATTTAAAACAGAACAAGATAGACTGTATACTAAAAGATGAATAGAGGACATTTTATTTCGTAACAACCAGGACCTAAAGTGGGATTCCTGAAAATATTTTAATGAGTGTAAAACTAAAAAGTGGTCCAGTTATATGAAGTGGTATGAAAACAAGATATTTTTCAGAGCCTAAAATCAAATCTCTGAATGAATGAATTACATTATTTTTTGGACTTTGTGTATCGTTTAAGCGTAGAATGATCTATCTAGCATGTGACAAAGCTGGCTTATTTCTATAAAATCTTAAAGCAGCTATAAGGTTTGGAAAAATAAGACCACTAATGAGTGGAAAAGTGAAAAAAAGTGAAAGTATTAGTCACTCAGTTGTGTCCCAACTCTTTGTGACTTCATGGACTGCAGCCCACCAGGCTCCTCTGTCCATGGAATATTCCAAGCAAGAATACTAGAGTGAGTAGCCACTCCCTTCTCCAGGGGATCTTTCCGACCCAAGGATCAAACCCTGGTCTCCTGGATTGCAGGCAGATTCTTTACCTTCTGAGCCACCGGGAAGCCCTTTAATTTAAATAATGCTTAAAAAGCACCTGAAAAATCTAAGTATCCTCTGGTTGTTGTGTTCAGTCACCAGGGTGTGTCTGACTCTTCATGACCCCACGGACTGCAGCATGCCAGGCTTCCCTGTCCCTCACCATCTGGGAGTTTGCCCAGGTTCATGTCCATCAAATCAGTGATGCCATCCAGCCATCTCCTATTAGTATCCTTCACTTGAAGACCTACTAGAAAAATCCATTCAACAATGAGAATGGTAGGAAATCCTACTAACAATTATATTAAATGGTGATAGATGATAATAAAAATAATATTTCAGTACTTCCTAGATGCCCAGCAGTGTTCTAAGTATTATATTTGTTCTCTTTAATCTTGCCAAAATCCTGAGTTGGGTTCTGTTATTATCCTAATTCTATAGAGGTAAAGGTAAGGTACTGTGTTTAGGCAACTTATCCAGTCAGCCTGGTTCTAGCACGAGAGTCCTTAGCTACTTAAGGGTTACAGGTTAGGAGGATGGAGAAAGGATAGAAGGTGGGGAGAGAGAATGAGCAGTGATGAATATCATAGAAATATGCAACAAATACCTTTGATTATTTATGTACAAATAAATGTTAATAAACCCAATGAATACAATTCTTCATTTTATACTTGGCAAACCATGTAGTTTAATAACATAAAAATCAGAGACCGAATTTTGTAAATGAACTTAAAGTTCGGTGAAATCACTGGGTTCTACTCAGAGACACAGGCTCTCCTGTGTTCTGCTCCATCCAAACTGCTTAGGGCGCCATCTATGACCCTCCCAAGCCTGGTTACATCAAGCACCTACCTGAAGGGAGCCTAGAGGAGTGATTCCTCAACCAGTGCCAGCTTCCTTGGTAATTTCAGTGATCACAAGGTCAGTTCTACAGAAGAAATCACTCACTAATTAATTATAAGATTCTTTGACAGTTGAAGCAATAAACTGTAAGTACATTTTATTACTGAACTACTCATGAAGATCTTAGTTGCACCATTTTG
The DNA here is from genome assembly GCA_006410635.1 of Cephalophus harveyi. Classification (NCBI taxonomy): domain Eukaryota; kingdom Metazoa; phylum Chordata; class Mammalia; order Artiodactyla; family Bovidae; genus Cephalophus; species Cephalophus harveyi. The sequence continues at coordinate 201,672 of SJYT01049324.1, forward strand.
GAAATATTCCATTTAGGCAGAAGCCAACAAATTAGGATACTCTATTGTTCTACATTCTGGTGAAGCGTAGCAGTTACTTGTAAGACTGAATCTAATTCATTCAGGGTCTTCAGTTTTGGATATGACTTTGTAACAAAGTGGTAAGTTGAACATTCGATTTATGTGTCTTGGGCCTGATCTTTATGACTGTTCTCTTTAGGCTGTACCAAGCAAGTAGGTCAGCTCTCCAGCTTCGTTCTTGTTTTCCAGTTCATCTCAAGAGACTTTGTCATAAGTGTAGATCAAGGAGGCCAATCTTATGGAATAGATCACCCGATACTATTATACCCTCAAGGTAATGTATTTGTCAGTGTTTCTTCTACCAAGGGATTCCCCAATCCTTCAACAATAGGTGGAATTCTATGGGTACTAGGGATTCTGAAACTTCCTCAGTAAAACCTTTATTCTTGATGTTTTGCCATAGCTGAGATTTCTCATCTGAATATTGATGGTATCACTGTTCCTGATTCTCTCCAAGTTAATGACTGCAAAGCCACAGCATGAAAGAATTAAAAGGACAGAAGCAGCTACGTGATTAAGAATAGAATACCATGGAGCTTTATCAAAAAAAGAAAAATACTTCAGTGCTTGAACAAAGTCATACTCCCTAAAAAATTATTTCAGTCCCAAACGGCCGCTGATGGTTTTCATACCATATAGTACATTGTCTTCCCACCAGAGTTGCATGATTTCCTTCAACACAACGAGTTCCTTGTGCTTTGTCCAAGTGTTGTCTGGATTTAATATATTTCTCTCCCAGCAGTGTAATAAGTATAATCTGCCTCACTTCCTGTTTAGTCTAAATTCATCAATCAACACCTACACAGCCATACACTTGAATGATTGTCTTATTTCTGAAATAAATTACTTTTTCTTTATATAGGAACAATTTGTACATGGTCTTTTTCTCTCATATTTTCACTGTGGTAAATTCATGTGTGTATCCACATGTAACTCAGTTTTATGAGGCCATGATGACATCAGCAACATCAGACTGAAGCAGGTATGCTAAAAAGAAGTTCACTCAGGGAGTCTTCCAGAATTGCTTAAAAATATGTATAACCATCGCAGTGCACTCCTTTTTTGAGAGCTACAGTTTATATAATGTAATCTATATTCATATATTGTGATCCATGGGCTTCCCTGGGGGCTCAGTGGTACAGGATCCACCTGCCAATCAATGTAGGAGACAGGTTCGATCCCTGGGTCAGGAAGATACCCTGGAGGAGGAAATTGTAACCCACTCCAGTATTCTTGTGGGATAATCCCATGGACAGAGGAGCTTGGCAGGCTGCAGTCCATGGGGATACAAACAGTTGGACATGACTGAAGCGACCGCACACACACAAGCATTGTAATCCGTTACCTTCAAGAGGATTGCAGGGCATTTGTCTGTAACATAGCTACTGTGATGTCCACATCCCTTAGAGCTTTCAGACCGTACTGAATACTCAGGTCAGTTCAGACATCTCAAGGGCAGCCCTGCTGTGCCCTAGACTCCTCTGAGCTCCTCAGCTTGACCAGAGAGCAACTCATGAGGTAGATGTGGTTGGGAAAGGTTAACATAATTGATCGGCCTCGGGGCCCTTAAAACTTACATTAGTGCAGCCTATATATTCCATTGCTGAACTGAAGTCTGTGGACCCTACCTCACTTTTCATGGCTAATTTGGAGCCACTGTTTTGTAATATGCACAGCATGAATCCACACAGTCACTTGGATATTGATGTTGATTATTTTGATATGTGCTGTGCTGTGCCAAGTTGCTTCATTCGTATCTGACTCTTTGCAACCTCAGGGACTATAGTCCACCAGGCTCCTCTACCTGTGGGATTCTCCAGGCAAGAATACAGAGTGGGTTGCCGTACCTTCCTCCAGGGGATCTTCCCAACCCAGGGACTGAATCCAGGTCTCAAGTCTTCTGTGTTGGCAGGTAGTTTCTTTACCACTAGTGCCACTTGGGAAGCCCTGTTTATATTTGGTGTGCCTAAAACATAGGACACAATTACACAATTGCACTCATCTCATACACTAGCAAAGTAACGCTCAATATGCCAGCAAATTTGGGAAACTCAGCAGTGGCCACAGGACTGGAATGGATCAGTTTTCATTCCAGTCCCAAAGAAAGGGAATGCCAAAGAATGTTCAAACTACTGCACATTGCACTCATCTCACACACTAACAAAGTAATGCTCAAAATCCTCCAAGCCAGGCTTCAACAGTATGTGAACTGAGAACTTCCAGGTGTTCAAGCTGGATTTAGAAAAGGCAGAGGAACCAGAGAAAAATTGACAGATAATTGAAAAAACAAAGAGTTCCAGAAAAAATCTATCACTGCTTCATTGACTATGCCAAAGCCTTTGACTGTGTGGATCACAACAAACTGGAAAATTCTTAAAGAGATGGGAATACCAGACCACCTGACCTACCTCTTGAAAAATCTGTGTGCAGGTCAAGAGGGAACAGTTAGAACTGGACATGGAACAACACACTGGTTCCAAATTGGGAAAGGAGTATGCCAAGGCTGTATATTGTCACCCTGCTTATTTAACTTATATGCAGAGTATATCATGTGAAAATCTGGGCTGGATGAAGCACAAGCTGAAATCAAGATTGCTGGGAGAAATGTCAACAACCTCAGATATGCAGATGACACCACCCTTATGGCAGAAAGTGAAGAAGAACTAAAGAGCCTCTTGATGAAAGTGAAAGAGGAGAGTGAAAAGTTTGACTTAAAGCTCAACATTCAAAAAACTAAGATCGTGGCATCTGGTCCCATCATTTCATGGCATATAGATGGGGAAACAGTGGAAACAGTGTCAGACTTTATTTTGGGGGGCTCCAAAATCACTGCAGATGGTAATTGCAGCCATAAAATTAAAAGACTCTTGCTCCTTGGAAGAAAATTTATGACCAACCTAGACAGCATATTAAAAAGCAGAGACATTACTTTGCCAACAAAGGTCTGTCTAGTCAAAGTTTTGGTTTGTCCATTAGTCATGTATGGATGTGAGAGTTGAACTATAAAGAAAAGTGAGCACCAAAGAATTGATGCTTTTGAACTGTGCTGTTAGAGAAGACTCTTAAGAGTCCCTTGGACTGCAAGGATATCCAACCAGTCCATCCTAAAGGAAATCAGTCCTGAATATTCATTAGAAGGACTGATGCTGAAGCTGAAACTCCAATACTTTAGCCACCTGATGTGACAAACTGACTCATTCAAAAAGACCCTGATGCTGAGAAAGATTAAATGCAGGAGGAGAAGGGGATGACAGAGGATAAGATGGTTGGATGGCATCCCCAACTCAATGGATATGAGTTTGAGTAAGCTCCAGAAGTTGGTGATGGACAGGGAACCCTGGCATGCTGCAGTCCATGGAGTCGCAAAGAGTCGGACATGACTGAGCTACTCAACTGAAAACATCGGTGAATGGTTAGGGGATTTCATATACTTTATTCAGCCCCTCATAACAATGTTTTTATGGTTGCTAGTAAGTTTTACATACATAAAGCGCACATTAGAGTTACTACTCCATGAAGTATTATACTAATTGATATGGGATATAAAATTTGTACCTCAGAGGTAATCTCTGACCAAAACTTGGTTACAGCCTTTTGGAGCAGATAGATACACAGCTTCTATAGTATCAAATATAAATGGATAAGCACCACCAGAACTGACTGAGGTGTTGTGAAAGTTTAAAAGTAGAACAGCTTCTGTAACACAGGTAATCAGCTAGATCTCCACATCCCCAGAGATCTCTATTGCATGGAGATGCTCAGGTTCCTAATTCCATGCCCAGCAAAAGACCAGAGTCCTCCCTAGGATTCCTGTGCATGCTGAGGGCATGTGCAGCTCTGGGGGTAAAGAAGGTAAAGCTGCTCACTTTATCACCATCACCTCATTCTCTTGGTTTATCATTTCAAGGACTGAAGTGTGTTGTCTCTGTTTTCTGACTGGTGTGTGTGTATAGATGGTACATTGATTGTTTGCTAACTGAAGTTTTGTGATCCAAGAGTGGCAAGGAAATCCATTTAGTGGATGAAGATAAAATTTTTCAAAAATTAAATGAAGAATGGAATGGGATAGTAGAGGACAGGATGATATGGAGTAAAGTGAAATGCAAGAAAAGGAAGAGAAGAAAGACCCAAGAAGATGAAGAGTAGCTTTTGTCTCAGCTATGTACATGAGAGCATGCATGTGACAAGGCACAATGCTGAATATAAAGTTTAAAAGCCTCTGGTTGACTGGTCTCTCTCTCTCCTTTTCTCCTGTCCCACGTCTCCCATGACATAACCAGGTGTGCTATTCTTACACTCAGCAATTTATCCATCGTGGTGGTGAATTTTATGTGTCAACTTGGCTGGGCCATGGGACTCAGATATTTGGTCAAACATTATCCAGGATGTTTCTGTGAGGTGTTTTTGGATGACATTAACATTTAAATGGGCTTCCCAGGTGTCTCGTGGAAAAGACTCTACCTGCAATGTGGGAGACCTGGGTTTGATCCTTGGGTTGGGAAGATCCCCTGGAGGTGGGCATGGCAACCCACTCCAGTATTCTGACAGGGGAAATCCCATGGACAGAGGAGCCTGGCAGAATACAGTCCACGGGGGATCACAAAGTTTGGACACAACTGAGCAACTAAGCCCAATATTTAAATAAGTGGGCTTTGAATAAAGCAGATTTCCCTCCATAGTGTAGGTGGGCCTCTGTCAATCAGCTAAAGTGAAGTCGCTCAGGCATGTCCGACTCTTTGTGACCCCATGGACTGTAGCCTACCAGGCTCCTCCAGCCATGGGATTCTCCAGGCAAGAATACTGGAGTGGGTCACCACTTCCTTCTCCAGGAAATCTTCCTGACCCAGGGATTGAACCCAGATCTCCCGCATTATAGGCAGATATTTTACCATCTGAGCCACCAGGGAAGTCATCAGCTAAAGGCCTTGATAAAGCAAAGACTGACTGCCCCTGAGAAAGCAGGGCTCTGCCAGCAGACGCCTCTGGATTGGAACTGCAGTGTTTCCCTGACTCTAACTTGCTGGCGCGCCTCATCAGATTTTGGACTCACCAAGCTTTCCTTTTACCAGTCTTTTCCAACCACAGGTTTTTACCTCCTTGGTTAGATTTATTCCTAGACATTTTACTTTTTCTGGTGCACCTGTAAGTAAGGTTGTTTTCTTGATGTTTCTTTCTGACAGTTCATTGTTAGTGAATAGCAACACAAGAGATTTCTGTGTATTAATTTTGTATAATGCAACTTGGCTGAATTAATTTACTAGTTCTCATGGTTTTTTGATGCTACCTTTCTGTATATAGTATCATGTCGTTTGCAAATAGTGACAGTTTTATTTCTTATTTTCTAATCTGTATTCCTTTTATTTCTTTTTCTCACCTGATTGCTGCAGCTCGGACTTCCAATACTATAATTGAGTAGAAGTCGTGAGAGTGGGCATCTTTGTCTTATTACTACTACTAGAGGAAATGCTTTTCACCATCAAGTATGATGTTGGCTGTAAATTTGTCATAATTGGCCTTTATTATGTTGAGGTATGTTCCCTCTATACCCACTTTGTTGAGAGTTTTTAATCATAAATGGATGTTGAATTTTATCAAAAGCTTTTTCTCCATCTATTGAGATGATTATATGATTTTTATTCTTCACTTTGTCAATGTGGTGTAGCACAGTTACTGATTTGCAGTTATTGAACCATCCTTACATCCCTGGGATAAATCCCCCTTGATCATGGTGTGTAATCCTTTTAATGTACCTTTGGATTAGAACTGCTAATGTATTTTTAAACTATTTATTTATTTCTTTGGTTGTGTTGGGTCTTAGTTGTGGCATGCGGGAATCCTTTTAGTTACAGCATGTGGAATATTTAGCTGCAGCATACGGAACCTAGTTCCCTGCTCTGGTATCAAGCTCAGGCCCCCCCGCATTAGGAACATGGAGTCCTAGCCACTGGACCATCAAGGAGGTCCCAGTTTGCTAATATTTTAGTTTGTTGAGAATTTTGCATCTATATTCATCAGTGATATTGGTTTGGAATTTTCTCTTTTTGTTATATCTTTGTCTGATTTTGGTATCAGGGTTATGATATCTCATAATATGAGTTCAAAAGCAGTACTTCCTTTGCAATTTTTTAGAGTAGTTTGAGAAAGATAGGTGTTCATGTTTTTGTAAATATTTGAATTCATCTGTCAAGCCGCCTGATCCTGGACTTTTGTTTTGAGAAAGTTTTTTTTTTTTTAATTAATGATCAAATTTCATTACTCATAATTAGTCTGTTCATATTTTCTCTTTCTTCCTTGTTCAAACTTGGGAGGTTATGCATTTCTAGGAATTTGTCTATTTCTTCCAGGTTGTCCATCTTATTGGCATATATTTTTTCATAGCAATCTCTTTTGAACCTTTGTATTTCTGTGATGTTGCTTATACATTTTCCGTTTTCATTTCTGATTTTGTTGATTTGGGCCCTCTATTGCTTGATGAGTCTAGCTATCAATTTTGGTTATCAATTTTGTTTAATCTTTTCAAATAAAGTGCTCTTAGCTTCATTGATCTTTTCTATATCTTTTTAAGCCTCTACTTCATTTACTTCTTTTCTGATCTTAATGATTTCTTTCCTTTTACTAACTTTGGGTTTTATTTGTTCTTCTTTTCCTTGTTCCTTTAGGTATAAAGTTATGTTGTTTACAGCCCTAAATTCTTTTGAATGTGATGATTTTTTCCCTTATAATCATTCCTATCTAGTAAGGTTATAATCCTTACCAATATTGAAGTGACTATGTAGATACATAGATCTAAGGCAGTGATTCTTAGCTGAGGACAGCTTTTTCCCCCACATGACATTTGGCAATGATGAGACACTTCTGATTATTACCACTGGGAGAGAGGATGCCACTGTAACTAGTGGATAGAATCCCAGAATGCTACTACTAAGCATCCTACAATATTCAGGATAGTCCCCCATAACAGAGAATTCTGTCCAAGCTCTCAATAGCACCAAGGTTGGACAACTCTGGTCTAAGGCCATGTCAAAGTTATTAGGTTCCCATAAGCAACCAACATCATCTACTTTAATCTGCTGAAATGGCAGGATGAGCCTTAAACAAGGAATTTAATGGATAAATGGCATTTGGAAGATGGTGAACCCCCACACTCTTTGTCCTAGAAAATAGTCAAACATCTGTACTTGAACAGATCTACGTTCCTGTCTCAAACTTATGTGCCTGTGTAAAGAACATCATTTTCTATGTGTCAATTTGGTGAATTCTAATTTATTCATTACTTCCCTTTTATAATCTTCCTTAAATCTATTATCTATCCAGCCAGGAAGTGATTGGCATTTCCTTTTGTGCCTTTGACACACATCAAATATTGCACTTTTGATACTGTGAGTAGCCGATTACATATCTTCTTCTTTGCTAGACTTGAACTGCTTGAAAGTAGAAATTATGTTTTATTGATCTTTGAATGGCAAAGCCTGGAATGTGGTAAATACTCAGGAAGTATTTGATGGCTACAAATGATCCAATTTACAGATAGGATTTTAATGAGGGAATAGAAAACAATAAAATTGAAAGAGTATTTCTGAACTAGATCACAGAGGGCTGTAAAGGCTAAATTCTGGAATTTGACTTTTATGATTTAGGCAGTAAGGAATAATATTTTTATTCCTAAAAATGAATGTTCTGATAAATTTTTTGAAAATTAGGTCATATTTTAAGTGCACTTCCCTACACATACTTCCATACACACAAAAATATATTAGGTATTTCATTAAAGAAAGCATAATAAATAATTGATAATTTAAAATTTATTCATGTGTCAAAATTAACATTGGAGGCTTATAAAATTGTATTCTATAATATTTAA
>SJYT01049324.1:209736-247446 GCA_006410635.1 Cephalophus harveyi
CAAATTGTATTCCATAATCTTTCATGGGAACTTTGTGTGTGTGTATATATATACTTATAGTAAAGTATGAAATTTCTTTTTTTCAAAAATTAGAAAATAGAATTCTATCAATTTACCAAGCACTTTATAGGGAGGCATTGTTGTGAAAATTTCAAATATTATAAAAGTTATGAGGTGCCAATTTACTTAAAAGTTTCTGTTCAGACTCTCTGTCAGTGCCCAGCATCTGATTACCTTTTCATTATTTCAATCCACAGAGTCTTTGACAGTTTTTTTTTAAGTGTTTTGATTCTGTGACTTTAATATTTTTCATCTTTCCAAAGAAATTCCTTGAGAAAATGAACATTTGGAAAGCCCTAAATTGATACCATACCTCATATATGAGTCACTGTTTAGACATAGCTTTCACTTGATCATTTGATTATGGTTGGGTTTTAAAAACATTATATAATACTGAATTTTGAAACTCAGAATGACAGCTGGTATACAAAATTCCCAGCAATCAAAAAATAGATTGTTTTGTTCAAGTGGAGAAAAAATATGTTGACGATAATGATGCTTTTGCTGAGCAGGTAGGATTGTGGCTGAAAAACTTAATTTTCTAGTCAGAAATGTTTTCCCTCAAGTCACAGCAAACAAGTGGCTTGGTAGCTCGCCTCTGTGACAGCAGATAACCCAGGAACGTGAAGACCTGAGTTTCCACAATACTTCCTCATCGTCAGGGCAAGTGGGAACAGGCTATGTCTTCATGCTGTTAACTGATGTTTTCTTTCTTCCTTCAATTTTACTGTATTTTTTTTGCTAACATTGTCATTTCCGGTCTTTTGTGAAAGATCCTGTAACAGAATCATTCATCCCAGCTGGGGCCTAAAAAATTTTGCATTTCCTTTTTAAAAAAATTCATCTTCTGTGCTGATGTGTCTGTCTTTATTCACCTAAAACCAAAATCATAGTCCCCCTTTTTTTTTTTTTCTGGTCAATTCTCACGTTATTTATTTATTTTTTTATTTTATTTTATTTTTACTTTATTTTACTTTACAATACCGTATTGCTTTTGCCATACATTGACATGAATCCACCATGGGTGTATATTAGCTCCCAATCCTGAATCCCCCTCCCACCTCCCACCCCATATCATCTCTCTGGATCATCCCCTTGCACCAGCCCCAAGCATCCTGTATCGAACATAGGCTTGTGCTTCGTTCTTACATGATAGTATACACGTTTCAATGCCATTCTCCCAAATCATCCCACCCTCTCCCTCTCCCACAGAGTCCAAAAGTCCTTTTTATACATCTGTGTCTCTTTTGCTGTCTCACATACAGGGTCATCATTGCCATCTTTCTAAATTCCATATATATGTGTCAGTATACTGTATTGGTGTTTTTCTTTCTGGCTTACTTCACTCTGTATAATAGGTTCCAGTTTCATCCATCTCATTAGAACTGATTCAAATGAATTCTTTTTAATGGCTGAGTAATACTCCATTGTGTATATGTACCACAGCTTTCTTATCCATTCATCTGCTGATGGACATCTAGGTTGTTTCCATGTCCTGGCTATTATAAACAGTGCTGCAATGAACATTGGGGTACATGTGTCTCTTTCAATTCTGGTTTCCTCGGTGTGTATGCCCAGCAGTGGGATTGCTGGGTCATAAGGCAGTTCTATTTGCAGTTTTTTAAGGAATCTCCACACTGTTCTCCATAGTGGCTGTACTAGTTTGCATTCCCACCAGCAGTGTAAGAGGGTTCCCTTTTCTCCACACCCTCTCCAGCATTTATTGCTTGTAGACTTTTGGATCGCAGCCATTCTGACTGGTGTGAAATGGTACCTCATTGTGGTCTTGATTTGCATTTCTCTGATAATGAGTGATGTTGAGCATCTTTTCATGTGTTTGTTAGCCATCCGTATGTCTTCTTTGGAGAAATGTCTGTTTAGTTCTTTGGCCCATTTTTTGATTGGGTCGTTTATTTTTCTGGAATTGAGCTGCATGAGTTGCTTGTATATTTTTGAGATTAGTTGTTTGTCAGTTGCTTCATTTGCTATTGTTTTCTCCCATTCAGAAGGCTGTCTTTTTACCTTGCTTATAGTTTCCTTTGTTGTGCAGAAGCTTTTAATTTTAATTAGATCCCATTTGTTTATTTTTGCTTTTATTTCCAGTATTCTGGGAGGTGGATCATAGAGGATCCTGCTGTGATTTATGTCGGAAAGTGTTTTGCCTATGTTCTCCTCTAGGAGTTTTATAGTTTCTGGTCTTACGTTTAGATCTTTAATCCATTTTGAGTTTATTTTTGTGTGTGGTGTTAGAAAGTGATCTAGTTTCATTCTTCTACAAGTGGTTGACCAGTTTTCCCAGCACCACTTGTTAAAGAGATTGTCTTTACTCCATTGTATATTCTTGCCTCCTTTGTCGAAGATAAGGTGTCCATAGGTGTGTGGATTTATCTCTGGGCTTTCTATTTTGTTCCATTGATCTATATTTCTGTCTTTGTGCCAGTACCATACTGTCTTGATGACTGTGGCTTTGTAGTAGAGCCTGAAGTCAGGCAGGTTGATTCCTCCAGTTCCATTCTTCTTTCTCAAGATTGCTTTGGCTATTCGAGGTTTTTTGTATTTCCATACAAATCTTGAAATTATTTGTTCTAGTTCTGTGAAAAATACCGCTGGTAGCTTGATAGGGATTGCATTGAATCTATAGATTGCTTTGGGTAGTATACTCATTTTCACTATATTGATTCTTCCGATCCATGAACACGGTATATTTCTCCATCTATTAGTGTCCTCTTTGATTTCTTTCATCAGTGTTTTATAGTTTTCCATATATAGGTCTTTAGTTTCTTTAGGTAGATATATTCCTAAGTATTTTATTCTTTTCGTTGCAATGGTGAATGGAATTGTTTCCTTAATTTCTTTTTCTACTTTCTCATTATTAGTGTATAGGAATGCAAGGGATTTCTGTGTGTTGATTTTATATCCTGCAACTTTACTATATTCATTGATTAGCTCTAGTAATTTTCTGGTGGAGTCTTTAGGATTTTCTATGTAGAGGATCATGTCATCTGCAAACAGTGAGAGTTTTACTTCTTCTTTTCCAATTTGGATTCCTTTTATTTCTTTTTCTGCCCTGATTGCTGTGGCCAAAACTTCCAGAACTATGTTGAATAGTAGCGGTGAAAGTGGGCACCCTTGTCTTGTTCCTGACTTTAGGGGAAATGCTTTCAGTTTTTCACCATTGAGGATAATGTTTGCTGTGGGTTTGTCATATATAGTTTTTATTATGTTGAGGTATGTTCCTTCTATTCCTACTTTCTGGAGAGTTTTTATCATAAATGGATGTTGAATTTTGTCAAAGGCTTTCTCTGCATCTATTGAGATAATCATATGGCTTTTATTTTTCAATTTGTTAATGTGGTGAATTACATTGATTGATTTGCAGATATTGAAGAATCCTTGCATCCCTGGGATAAAGCCCACTTGGTCACGGCAAACAAAAGCCCAGGTCCAGATGGCTTCACAGCTGAATTCTACCAAAAATTTAGAGAAGAACTAACACCTATTCTACTGAGACTCTTCCAGAAAATTGCAGAGGAAGGTAAACTTCCAAACTCATTCTATGAGGCCACCATCACCCTAATACCAAAACCTGACAAAGATGTCACCAAAAAAGAGAACTACAGGCCAATATCACTGATGAATATAGATGCAAAAATCCTTAACAAAATTCTAGCAATCAGAATCCAACAACACATTAAAAAGATCATACACCATGACCAAGTGGGCTTTATCCCAGGGATGCAAGGATTCTTCAATATCCATAGTCCCTTTTTTAAAGATATATAAGTATATTCGTTTAGCGATATGCTGATTGTATCATATAAAGTAATTTTTAATTTGATTTTGTGTCTATGAGTGAATTGCTAATCAGGGACTACTTATTTTCCACAGAGGACAAAGAGGAGCCTTGTGGGCTACAGTCCATAGGCTTGCACAGAGTTGAACACGACTGAAGCAACTTAGCACTATTTTCCACCATGACCCTGGAAAGCTACTGTAATGCTTTAATGCTTTCTTTGCCTTTGTTTATGATGACTGTGAAAATCTTGTCACCCATGTGAGAGATATGGGTGGCATTTTCTATGAATCTCTAACTTGTAGACGGTGCACCTCTCTATAAGACCTTTACAACATCAAAGATGACAAAGGAAACCTTTTACTTCTTTTCACTGCTTAATCTCTTGGCATTCTGTGTATATAGAGACTATCATTGGGCAGAAAGCAGTAATAAAACCCAGAAGTAGATAAAAGTACAAACAGTGAAACCAAGGTATTTGTAAGCTCTATAAATCTGCTAACCAGAAGTTGCTGTTTAATCTTTACATACAGTGAAGTCTCAAGGTTAACTGCTCCATAAAGCTTTACATAGATCCTGGTGTTTGGCATCTCTTCACTTCCTTATTAACTAAAGGACCCTCCCATCATATTTCTTAAAATTCTGTTTATTTTGACTGTATTATCAATGAGAAATTTCTCTACCTTAGATAGAAGGTAATGCCATTGGCTATTGGCATCAATTTGCAATTAGGATATGTTTGATATAAATGCAAAGAAGATTGAGATTGGCCTCAGTCCATTGTTGATAAATGGTGTAATGATGGCATTTTTGATTCCATGATGAGGAAAAAAAAGATCTCCTCCTACCAAAATAGAAAATGAATTATTCTCCATTTGTGCTAGAGGAGCTAAGTAGATAATTGGAACTGTGAGGCCAGGTTAAGAAAGAAATGTTTGATGAAATATACTGGTAGAAGTCTTTGTTACAAAAGGTTGAAGATTTTTTTAAATTTTATTTTATGAAAGTGTAGTTGATTTACAATTTTGAGCTAATTTCTGCTGTACAAAAAAGTGATACATATATATGTGTGTATATATATATACTCTTTTGGATCTTTTCCATTATAGTTTATCACAGGATATTGAATATAGTTCCCTCTCCTATACAGCCAGACCTCATTGTTTATCCATTTTCTATATAATAGTTTGTGTCTGCTAATCCCAAACTCCCAGTCCATCCCTCCCCCAAACCCCACCACCACAAGACTATTCTCTATACCTGTCAGTCTGTTTCTGTTTTATAGATAAGTTTACTTGTGTCATAGAAAGTTGAAGATATTTAAAACATTGCCACAGTGGAAAGAGTATTCACTTTAAGGTCAGATGGAAGTGTTTTCAGGTATTGGTTATTCTGTTTACTGGCCGAGTGATGCCTGTAAGTTCCTTGCCTGAGGAAACACATCTTAAACTGGGGGTAAAAAATCACTGTCTTCCAAGGTGTTTCAGGGTACACACAGGATCATATATACAAAATTACAACACAGAGCCTGCCCCAAAGTTGGCCTTTGTTGTCATTGCCTGTTGCTCCAGTTCATAAAGGGAAGAGATTTCCATTTCACTCCACAGGAAGGAAAGTTCAGGAAGATCGACTCCAGCCATTCTCCTCCCTTCTGTGTTTCCTCCTTAAAGGAGCAGGAGTAACTTGTCTGTTTGGGGAACTTGAGTAAAAGAGGCAGCACATGGTGGCTCAGCCCGTCACCTTCTCCCAGGACACACTGCCCTTAGAATGCCCAGGTTCTCAACCAGACTCACAGCACAGATCCCTTTATTATTTTCATTGCCTTCTGCACAGTCTGGGGCTTTCTGCCAGTGATCTCCAGGAAGGGTTAAAGCGATATTTTATTTTGTGAATGTGGTCTTTAAATGTTGGAACAAAGGAGATCACAGCAACTTAAGTAAGAAAGAGTACCTGCCTTAAGTATACACAGACTGTGTGTGCTAAGTGCATGCTGAATCACTTCAGTCTCTTTACGACTCTATGGACTGGACCATAGCCCATGAGGCTCCTCTGTCCATGGGATTCTCCAGGCAAGAATACTGGAGTGGGTTGCCATGCCCTTTTGCAGGGGATCTTCTTGACACACTGATCAAACCCACTTCTTTTATGTCTCCTGCTTTGGCAGGAATGTTCTTTACCACTAGCACCACCTGAGAAGCCCATACATAGATTGCTAGCTACTTTATTTGAGGTTCAGCTAAAAATATTCCTTCTAGCCCTCCTCAGTAAATATATTCCCTACATATGCACTTGGTGTTTGAAATTACCTGTTAGACTTCATTTATTTGCCTAAAGTGAATCACTCACTAAATAAGCCTGAAGGGAGCAGAAGTGATAACTTTAACACAGTCACACCTTAGTATGAATGAGTCTAGATGTAATTAGAAGAGCAGGTTTAGGTTAAGAGGGAGAATGAAGTTAGTAAAAACACTCCCCTCATGTGATTGTGTGATTTTTTGTTAGTTGTGGTTTGCCTGTAGTGGCTGGGAGTTACAGAAGTGGTAAGGGGTAAAGAGAGAGATGTACAGAGGTTCATTAAAGAGAGACAAGAGCCCTGGTTTGTTGTTTTGCTCAGGGAGATTCTACCTAAGAAGTAAAGCATGTGTCACAACTCATCCGTGTAGTCCCTGTTGAGTAGGAGGATTTGTCAAAATATACTTTCATGCAATGGAGTCCATACAATCTAATACCCAAGTGGATTATTCCATCTAGTAAATAGATGGAAAATGTTTAGAAAAAAAACAGTTTTCTACAAAATACTTTGCTGAAAATATGTCCTTATTTGAAAGTTCTGGGCACATCAAATCTGATTTGATAGTTTTCACTACTCAGTCTGCTATTTGATTGCAAATGGCTATCAAATAACATTTTTAAACAAAAGAACAAATGGGAAGAAGACTAGAAATGCAAAAGCATGGGTTGGGAGAATTGTACTTTTTCCCTGTATATTTCTGTGTATTTTGTTGTTTTTTTTTCCTCAGAGAATTGAATGTCCTTCAGGGAGTGGTTGAGAACTGGTCAAAGTAGCAAAAGGATTGTTTTAGAAATTTACTGATCTCCTGCAATATTTACATTAGAAATGTTATGTCACCTTACACTGGTCAGAATGGCCATCATCAAAAATTCTACAAGCAATCAGTGCTGGACAGGGTGTGGAGAAAAGCGAACCCTCCTACACTGTTGGTGGGAATGCAAATTGGTACAGCCAGTATGGAGTTCAGTAGGGAGGTTCTTTAAGAAAATGAAAACAGAGCTACTATATGGCTCAGTAATCCCACTGCTAGGCATATATCCAGAGAAAACCGTAATTTGAAAGAATACATGCACCCTTATGTTCATTGCAACACTACTTACACTGGCCAGGACATGGAAGCCACCTAAATGTCCACTGACAGAGGAATGGATAAAGAAGATGTGATACATATATCCATTGGAATAATACTCAGCCATAAAAAGGAACAAAATAGCATCATTTGCAGAGATGTGTATAGACCTAGAGACTATCATGGAGTGAAGTTAAGTCAGAAAAACATACGTTGTACAATATTGTTTATATGTGGAATCTAGAAAAATGATAGAAATAAACTTACTTACAAAACAGAAATAGACTCACAGATGTAGAGAACAAGCTTATGATTACCAAGGGGAGGCAGGGAGGAATGGATTGGGTGATTGGGACTGACATACATACTCTACTGGGGCTCAAATGGTAAAAAAAAAATCTGCCTGCAATGTGGGAGACCAGATTCAATCCCTGGATTGGGAAGGTCCCCTGAAGAAGAAAATGGCAACCCACACCAGAATTCTTGACTGGAGAATCCCATAGGAGCCTGGCAGGCTACAGTCCATGGGGTCACAAAGTCGGACACGACTAAGCAAGTAACACTAAGCACTATGTATAGCAAAGTGAACTCTTCTCAATGCTCTCTGGTGACCTAAAGGGGAAGAAAGAGTGGATACATGAATACGCATGACTGATTCACTTTGTTGTACAGCAAGAAATTAACACAATATTGTTAACTATGCACTCAGTCACTCAATTGTGTCCCACTCTCTGTGACCCCATGGACAGTAGCCCACCAGGCTCCTCTGTCTTGTGGAATTCTTCAGGCGAGAATACTGGTTGTGGGTTGCTATTTCCTTCTTTAGAGGATCTTGCTGACCCAGAGATTGAACCTGTGTCTCTTGCATTGGCAGGTGGATTCTTTACCACTGTGTTACCTGGGAAGCCCAAAGCAAGTATACTCCAATAAAAAGTAATTGTAAACAGAAATGGTGCATCACAAAACAGATTTCAGATTATATATATATATTCTTATATTTAAGAATAAAGTCATATTTATGAATTTATGTATAAATTCATTCAGTGTCATTTTAACTTCCTAAATCATTCAGTGTCCATCATTTGGGAAACACAGTTTTACTATCTGTCATTTCACAGAATGTTTAGTGTGATAATCTAAACAAGCTGAAATTCAGTGGAGTAAATTTTCATGCTTTAGAGTTGTAGAAAAATTTTTCAAATATGTCAACACACCTTTATTCACTTTACAAAATCTAATACCCTTAAAGATCTCTTCTCTGTATTTAAAAAGAAAAAAGTATTGAGTTGTACAGTGAAGAAAGAAAACACACACACACATATGTACCCATAACATTTTTTTCTGAAGAAACAAAATGGAAAGAATCCTATTAGCGAGGAAAGCTCAAGATTTGACTAGGCTGAATAAGTCAGTCTTGGGGACCAGCCCTGTTGTGGCTTACTAGTCATGAGTGTCTTAGGCAGATACATCAGGCCTGCTGATCTTCAGAATCTTTATCTGTAAAATGGGTATAACACACAGTCACAACTTCTCAGGATGCTAGATCACGTAAATAAAATACAACATCTGAAGTGTGGAGCTCTGCTGATTTTTCACCTGACTGTACTTATTCTCTTTTACCCACTACATCCACATAAAAGTATGTCTTTGTGGCTCTGATGGAAACAGAGGGCATCGTTCGAGGTTTTGTTTTTGTCCGTGTTGTTGCTTGCCTTCATTGAAATGTTTGACTTTATTTGCAATATGAGAAGCCATGCCTTGTTTCAGGACAATGGATTTTTAAGAAAATATTGAAATAAGTTGATATGTACACACTTGGCAAAACTTGCCACCCCTCTCTTGTTTTAGATTGGTTCCTGATTTTTACCAGTGACCTTTTATTCAACATTAGAGTGAATAAGCCCTGGACTTTCCCAGATTAAAGATACACATAAACCTGGAAGCAGCTCCCACAAAATATCACTGTGTAAACATGATAAAATGCAGAAGTAGATCATTTACATTCAATGAGTAACAAGGTATTTGCAGGAATTAGCTGCCCTTGACCAGCCCAATTCTGTACTTATGCTTTCAGTTTATTGACGCCTATACATAAACATTTCTTGTCTCACTTTGCCCTGGTTCAGCGTTCAGCACACAAAGCGCTGTATTTTACAGCTGTGGGCTCTGCAGCTCACCTTCCAGGGACATTGTGATCCCATCCTCCTACGTAGGTTGGTGTCTGCTGTGAAGGTCTGCATCTCTGGGACTTTGAGTTAGAATCATAATCTGTTGCTTGTGGGCCAATCACCCACAAGTAAGCCTTCCCATCCTTCTGTTCCTTCAGGGCATGTTTGGGAAGTTTTCATCACTTTGTAATGCAGCTATTGTCCTGGAGAAAGAAGTGAAACTAATGTCCATGAGAGCAAGGTTTGTGAGGATGGCAGGGTAGATGTGGAAACAGTTTCTGTTTTTGCTCCTGGATAATCAATAGTTCAATATAAAATGCAAAGATTCAGAGGAGACCAAGCTTATATTTGAAAAATAGTTTTTTCAGCCAAGATGGCACCAAACTCTACCCACAAGTCTTTATGGAATTTAGAAATAACCCCTTTGCTCTTAGTTTGCACTCGTTGAGAACTTATTATGTACCAGGTGTTGTGCTACGTGTTATCTCATTTAAGCCTTCCATATTCCAGTGAGGCAAACATTACCCATCTTAGAGGTAAGGACTGTAAAACTTAAAGAACTCAAGCAGCTGCCAGAGACACATCATGAGTAAGTGGCCAAGCTGGAATTTTCTGCCCCCAACCCAGCTCTTAATCACATTATTGCTATGTATAATCATCATGATAATCCTGTTTTGTCAGAATCCACATCCCAGCCCTAGTGAAAACATTTTAAGCAATGTCTAATCCTTATTCAGAAAACAAAGATCATGGCATCCAGTCCCATCACTTCATGGGAAATAGATGGGGAAACAGTGGAAACAGTGTCAGACATTATTTTTGGGGGCTCCAAAATCACTGCAGATGGTGACTGCAGCCATGAAATTAAAAGACGCTTACTCCTTGGAAGAAAAGTTATGACCAACCTAGATAGCATATTCAAAAGCAGAGACATTACTTTGCCGACTAAGATCCGTCTAGTCAAAGGGTTTTTCCAGTGGTCATGTATGGATGTGAGAGTTGGACTGTGAAGAAAGCTGAGCGCTGAAGAATTGATGCTTTTGAACTGTGATGTTGGAGAAGACTCTTGAGAGTCCCTTGGTCTGCAAGGAGATCCAACCAGTCCATTCTGAAGGAGATCAGCCCTGGGCTTGCTTTGGAAGGAATGATACTAAAGCTGAAACTCCAGTACTTTGGCCACCTCATGCAAAGAGTTGACTCATTGGAAAAGACTCTGATGCTGGGAGGGATTGGGGGCAGGAGGAGAAGGGGATGACAGAGGATGAGATGGCTGGATGGCATCACTGACTCAATGGACGTGAGTCTGAGTGATGGAGTTGGTGATGGACAGGGAGGCCTGGTGTGCTGCGATTCATAGGGTCGCAAAGAGTCAGACACGACTGAGCGACTGAACTGAACTGAATCCTTATTCAGAAGTAAATCGATGATGTTAACCAAGTCTTCCTAATTTTATTTTCCCTTAATTTTTATACATCTAGAGCATTATCTTATTGACTTTGAGGTCTGGCGTGCTGCAATTCATGGGGTCGCAAAGAGTCGGACATGACTGAGCGACTGAACTAAACTGAACTGAACTGAAATGGACAGAGTTCCTTTAAGAAGTAATTATAAAGCTTCTATAAAAATTTTTTGAAGAGCTATGACCATCATCAAGGGAAGTAGTACAGAAGACACAATTCCTGCCTTAATAATGTGTATTATTTAACAAATGCTTATTGAGCACCCATTTTTGTGTGATGTCATATTAGACACAGGAGTAAAACAGTGTCTGTAGCTAACACTGCCCTCAAAATGGTTGTTAATTCCATGAGGAAGATTAGGTCAGAAGAAAAATGTGGACTACAGTTTGAGAATTGCTCTGGCTATCACTTGAGTATATTGTCTGGGCACTTAATCCAAATTTGGCCATCAGGGGGAACTTCTGGCAACATGTAATACCTGTGTGTGTGCGTGCTAAGCCACTTCATTTGTGTCCCACTCTTTGCGACCCTATGGACTGTATTCCACCAGGCTCCTCTGTCCATGGGATTCTCCAGGCAAAAATACTGGAGTGGATTGCTATGTCCATCTTCAGGGGATCCTTCCAATCCAGGGGACTGAACCAGGGTCTCTTATGTCTCCTGCATTGGCAGGCAGGTTCTTTACCGCTAGTGCCACCTGGGAAGCCCCTTAGAAAACAGATGTGTAGACCAATAGTTCCAAAGAGTGGTCTAGAGACAAATAGTATCAACATCATCTAAAAATACAAATCCTATGCATAGCATTGAGGGAAAGTGACCAAGTCATTAAAACATATATTTCTGGGAATACCACTCCTAAAGTTTCTGATTCAGTAGGTCTGGGGGCCTGAGCGTTGGTATTCCTAATAGGTTCCTGGGCTTCCCTGGTGGCTCATGGTAAAGAATCCGCCTGCAGTGTGGGAGACCTGGGTTCGATCCCTGAGTTGGGAAGATCCCCTGGAGGAGGGCATAGCAACCCACTCCAGTATTCTTGCCTGGAGAATCCCCTTGGACAGAGGAGCCTGGTGGGCTACAGTCCGTAGGGTTGCAAAGAATCGGACACAACTGAGTGACTAAGCACAGCCCAGCACAGCACTGTAGGTTCCCAGGGGATACTGATCCTGATGCTGCTGGTCTGGGAGCCATAGTTTGAGAACCACTGGTCAAAGGCAGTGCTTCTCAAACTCTAATGTGCATGTAGTCGCTTAGCAAAATTATTAAATTGCAAATTCTGATTCAGTATGTCTAGGGTAGGGCCTGAAGTTCCCTATTCTGAGCCAATTCTCTGGTTGTACCAGTACTGCTGGTCCTCAGATGACATATTGAGTGTACGAAAACAAATAAAATGAAGGTGAAGCTGGAAAGACAATTAAGGACTAGATCATGAAGAGCCTTATACTGTTTAAGGTGATTTCAACACAGTTTTAAAATATTAAGTCATGGTACTTTCATGGTTGGTTGGTTTCTTCCATCATTTTCCATTGCCTTCCAGAACATCATCTTCATTTTGTTAAGATAGCAATAGAGGAATCAAGGCTACAGTCTTTTATTGTTTACCTCAATATGGGAAAAGAGAGAATGCTCCTATTGGTAAAATAAAACTTCCTCATTTCAGTCTTAGTTTGGCTCAGTCTAGTCATTATGCCCACAGCTCCATTGATAAATATCATCAGTGGAATGTCCAGCATCAGTTGTCTCAGTCCTTCGTTCCAAAATCAGTCATTGGCTAGGGGTGTGGGATCATCATGATTGGCTAGAATAAGTGAGTTCTGCCTCTGAAGTGTGAAGTGAAGTGAAGTTGCTCTATCATGTCCGGCTCTTTGCAACCCCCTGATGGTAGCCTACTAGGCTCTGGGTCCATGGGATTTTCCAGGCAAGAATACTGGAGTGGGCTGCCATTTCCTTCCCCAAGGGATCTTCCCAACCCAGGGGTCGAACCCGGGTCTCCTGCATTGCAGACACTTTACCGTCTGAGCCACTCAGGAAGCCCAAGCAAGTGTCAATTCCTAAAATTATTTTGCTGCATAGGAGGATAGGATTGAGAATGGAGGGAATCAATACATACTATGAATGTCTTAATCTTTTTTTTCTGAGGACTCTCAGGAATCACTGAAAATTTTTTAATAGATAAGCTATAACATCAGATGTGCCATTGAACAAGAACACTAGATTTTGGGGGTAAATAACTTGTGGTGGTCCAAGAAAGTCCATGCAGAAGATGTTGCATTCATCGAAAGTTAATGGTGGCTTCATCTTAGGTCATGGTATGGCAAACGGAAAGGTCTAGGAAACTAGGTAAGCAATTTGATATAGATTAGGGAAGGAGAGGATTCAGAAGCCACTTACATGTTTCTGGTTTTGACAAGAGACATACAAAGAGGAGAAGGTTTTGGCTTGGAATGGTGGAAGAGGGAGGAGGTTGGAGCAATGAGCAAGATAGGTAGAAAGTTTGATAGGTTTAGTTTAAAGCCTATCATTTGAAATGACAAGGAAACTTCCCAGGTAAAATTGTCCCAAAGTAGTTTGAACTGCTTTTATAAGTTTGGATCTCAATGGAAAGGGAAGAGCTAAAGATGTAGAATCAAGAATATCTATTTTACAGATAGTGGTGAAGCATATGAAAAGAGGCCAAGATAGAGCCATGGGGGAATAGATGAATCCTGGTATTCGAGGGGAGGACAGAAAAAAGAATGTTTATAAATGAGACCGAGAAAGATCAGGTTGATTATCAGACAGACCATGGAAGAGTGTGGTGCTGCAGACACTAATGTTCATGGTAGACACGAAAGTTCATGGTAGAACAATGCTCCAGAAATACAGGAAAGTGTTAAGAAAATTAAGCTGCCACAGCCTAATTAAGTAATATATTGGAATGGATAGACTTGGAGCAGAGAGAAACGAATGATTTGAGGTGGTGGAATCAGTGGGTATAGATAGCCCTTCCATGACAATCATCTGTCAAGGGCTGTTAACTAAAAGGGAATTTGGAATTTTTTTCTTTGTTACTGTAAAGGAGAAATTGAACTTATGGCAATCATTAAACTTACAGTGAGTGCCAAAGAATTAATGCTTTTGAATTGTGGTGCTGGAGAAGACTCTGGAGAGTCCCTTGGACAACAAAGAGATCAAACCAGTCAATCCTGAAGGAAATCAACCCTGAATATTCATTGGAAGGACTGATGCTGAAGCTGAAGTGCCAATACTTTGGCCACCTGGTGTGAAGAGTCGACTCATTGGAAAAGACCCTGATGCTGGGAGAGATTGAGGGCAAGAGCAGAAGGGGGCAACAGAGGATGAGACAGTTGGGTGGCATTACCGACTTAATGGACATGAGTGAGCAAACTCTGGGAGAGAGTGAAGGACAGGGAACCTTGGCATACTGAAGTTCATGGGGTCGCAAAGAGTCGCACATGACTTAGTAACTGAACAGCAAGAACACTTATTGCAGGTGGGTTTAGGAGTAGGCTCACAGCAACTCTTGAGAGAGGTTTATTATTATTATTATTCAGTTCAGTTCAGTTCATTTAAGTCACTCAGTCGTGTCTGATTCTTTGCAACCCCATGAATCGCAGCACGCCAGGCCTCCCTGTCCATCACCAACCCCCAGAGTTCACTCAAACTCACATCCATCGAGTCTCTGATGCCATACAGCCATCTCATCCTCGGTCGTCCCCTTCTCCTCCTGCCCCCAATCCCTCCCGGCATCAGAGTCTTTTCCAATGAGTCAACTCTTTGCATGAGGTGGCCAAAGTACTGGAGTTTCAGCTCTAGCATCATTTCTTCCAAAGAACACCCAGGACAGATCTCCTTCAGAATGGACTGGTTGGATCACCTTGCAGTCCAAGGGACTCTCAAGAGTCTTCTCCAACACCACAATTCAAAAGCATCAATTCTTCGGCGCTCAGCTTTCTTCACAGTTCAACTCTCACATCTATACATGACCACTGGAAAAACCATGGCCTTGACTGCTAAGTCACTTCAGTCGTGTCCGACTTTGTGCAACCCCATAGACAGCAGCCCACAAGGCTTCCCCATCCCTGGGATTCTCCAGGCGAGAACACTGGAGTGGGTTGCCGTTTCCTTCTCCAATGCATGAAAGTGAAAAGTGAAAGTGAAGTCGTTCAGTCGTGTCCAACTCTTCGAGACCTCATGGACTGCAGCCTACCAGGTTCTTCCGTCCATGGGATTTTCCAGACAAGAGTACTGGAGTGGGGTGCCATTGCTTTCTAGATGGACCTTTGTTGGCAAAGTAATGCCTCTGCTTTTCAATATGCTATCTAGGTTGGTCATAACTTTTCTTCCAAGGAGTAAGCATCTTTTAATTTCATGGTTGCAGTAAGAGAAATGCAAATCAAAACCACAATGAGATTTTGATTTGCATTTCTCTAATAATGAGTGATGTTGAGCATCTTTTTTCTGTGTTTATTAAGCATCTGTATGATGTCTTCTTTGGAGAAATGTCTGTTTCATTCTTTGGCCCACTTTTTGATTAGGTTATTCCTTTTTCTTGTATTGAGCTACATGAGCTGCTTGTATATTTTGGAGATTAATTCTTTGTCAGTTGTTTTGTTTGCTATTATTTTCTCCCATTCTGAAGGCTGCCTTTTCACTTTGCTTTTTGTTTCCTTTGTTGTGCAAAAGCTTTTAAGTTTAATTAAATCCAATTTGTTACTTTTGTTTTTATTTCCATTACTGTGGGAGGTGGGTCATAGAGGATCTTACTGTGATTTTTGTCAGATAATGTTCTATGTTTTCCTCTAAGAATTTTATAGTTTCTGGTCTTACATTTAGATCTTTATTTATTTTATTTTTTCTTAATTTAATTTTTTAATATAAATTTATTTATTTTAATTGGAACCTAATTACTTTATAATATTGGTTTTGCCATACATCAACATGAATCTGCCACGGGTGTACATGTGTTCCCCATCCTGAACCTCACTCCCTCCTCCCTCCCCATACCATCCCTCTGAGTCATCCCAGTGCACCAGCCCCGAGCATCCTGCATCCTAGATCGAACCTGGACTGGCGATTCATTTCATATATGATATTATACATGTTTCAATGCTATTATCCCAAATCATCCCACCCTCTCCCTCTCCCACAGAGTCCAAAAGACTGTTCTATACATCTGTGTCTATACACCAAGAGAACCAGAATTGAAAAAGACATGTGTACCCCAATATTCATTGCAGCACTGTTTATAATAGCCAGGACATGAAAGCAACCTAGATGTCCATCAGCAGATGAATGGATAAGAAAGCTGTGGTACATATACATAGTGGAGTATTACTCAGCCATTAAAAAGAATACATTTGAATCAGTTCTAATGAGGTGGATTAAACTGGAGCCTATTATACAGAGTGAAGTAACCCAGAAAGAAAAAACCAATACAGTATACTAACGCATATATATGGAATAAAGAAAGATGGTAATGAAGCGAGACAGCAAGAGACACATTTAGATCTTTAACCCATTTTGAGTTTATTTTTGTGTGTGGTGTGAGAAAGTGTTCTAGTTTCATTCTTTTACACGTGGTTGACCACTTTTCCCAGCAACACTTGTTAAATAGATTGTCTTTTCTCCCACTCCAGTATTCTTGCCTTTAGAATTCCATGGACAGAGGAGTCTGGCAGGCTATACAGTCCATGTGATCATGAAGAATCAGACATGACTGAGTGACTAACAGCTATAGCATGCAACTGTCTTTAGTAAAATTTTAGAAGCTAGAAGGGAATTTTCATGTTTTTGAACTGCTCAGCATCTAAACTCCCCTTGCTGTTTTTGGAGTTCCTGATTTCAGAAGTCCTGGTGAGGAATGGAGTTCATCTTCCACTTCCAAAGCTGAGCAGATCCATGCCCCTGGCAGCTAGGATTAGAACACATGCACTCCTTTCTGGACTTTAATTCTGAAGAAAGTGATAATGGACTTTAAAAAAGGACAGTGAAACCTCTATTAAAAAAGGAAAAGCCTAAGAATAGTCAACTCCAGTTATATAAAAGGAGAACAACTTAACAACTGTAAAGCTGGAAATTGAACTTAGGCAGTATCAACACAAGAAACCACAAATTTAAAAAACTGGCAATGCACTTGGAGGAGATAGTTTGTATACATAGAAAAAAGATGATCACATGGAGCATATGAATCAATAAGAAAAAGGCAAATCACCAACAGAAAAATAGACAAGAGATATGAACAGGTAATTTACAGGAAAAAAAGAACCAGAATGGAAAAATTTGCAAAAAGATGATCTAGCTTGCTAGTAATTAAAAATTAAATCAAAAGAAAAATAATTTGAAATACAATTCATACTTGGATTGGGAAAAATGAAAAAGTCTGACAATATCACATGGTAGAAAGCAAGCAGAAAAAACATCTTATAATACCGATAGGCTACAAAATAGGTATAGTTGCATTGGGAAATAATTGTGTACCCAGATTTTCTACTTCTCTATCTAGAGCTGTAGTTCTCAACTAAAAGCAGCTCGTGAGGATTACCTGCAAGGCTTTTAAGAAATAGCCTTGGAAATTTTATTAAGTCTGGGATATGACCCCAGAGAACCATTGCCCCAGAGAAATGGTTACAGCTGTGTGCAAGGAGACAGGGAAATGTATATAAGAGCAAAAATTTGGTAACAAATGGCTGTCAACAAGGGAATGTCTAAATAGTGACATATGTGTTTGTAAATGTAATAAACGTGTATATATGTGTACAGAGGCACACACATCAGAAAAAAGAGATCTGAAACATGTTTACTTGTTAATGGGAAAATGGACATATAACAGAGAGCAAAACTGACTCCATATTGATTCTATTCCTTTAGCTCTAATCCTTGTGCTCTGTTGTCCGTGCTTAGCCATGCTGGCTCTCCTTCTTTTGTATAAGAATGTTGCCTCTAGCCTGAAATATACACAGTAGCCCATTCCTGAGGCTCTGATCTTAAAAAGTATAACACTTTCCCACTCATATAGAGATAAAAATTTGCAGAACAGAGAATAACATTTGTTCTGTTGGAGGTTTACAAGAATATGATAACCAGGCCTATGTGCACTGCTGCAAGAACAAAGGATTCCTGCACCAAGAAGCTTACAACAACCCGCAACACCTTCTTCCCTTTTAGTACAAAAGAAGCTTAAATTCTACCTTGGGTAAGGTGGTTCTTTGGGACACTATCCTACCTTCTTCTTGGTCTGCTAGCTTTCTGAATAAAGTCACTAATGCTTGCCTCAATAACTTGTATCTTGATTTATTGGCCTGTCATATGGCAAGCAGTATGGGCTTCCACTCCGTAATTGGAAGAGCCAGGAGAGACAGAAGGTGTATGAGAGAAGGACTGACTGATTCGGCCAGGTTGGTTCTTGATGAGGAAGGATCCAAGAATTTCTTCGAAGGATAGAGCCAAAACACAGTTGGATGACTTGGTCTTCAGAAGGCTTAGTTCAGCAACAGGAGAGAGTCTCTTCTACTTGACAAAAGTAAAGGAATCAAGAATGAATATCTGCACTCATCCATCCATTCCTCTCCCAACAACCATTTATGAAGTGCCTGCAGGTAAGTGTGCAGTGACTCCTTGGAAAGTAAACTTGAAGGAATTTTCTGTCCAGGATAGTCTAGCTCCTCAATGAAGTAATGTAAATCATCTGCAGAGTGGTGGAAAGTTAGGCAACAAGGCAGTTAGTTACTATATTTCTAAAACTCAAAAGTGCTTTAAATACTTTTTATTGTTTTTCAATTTACTTGTTTAATACAATAGAAGTGTTTTCATTTTTAGAGTTAACCTTCTGTTTCTAATTTTTTTCAAGTCCAGAGCCAATTTTTTTTTTTTTAACTTGAGCATTTAAAGTTGGCGTTTTGTAAACTGTCACCAGGACAATCATTTACAGAGGAATCATTTCTGCATGTGGCTCATGACATCAGAGACAGATCTGTGAATGATGCTATTCAACTAGACTTCATAATTCCTAATACAAGGACTTCACAATTATTTGTGGATGAAAATAAATTTATTTTTGGATCACTAGTGATATTTCCAGTTTTACTGGCATCTAAAAATTGAACCAAATCAATTCACTTTAAGTCAGAGGCAGATTCAAGTTGAGAAACTGTGCTTCCTGATTAGAAATTGAGGCCACACATTTTTTTCCCAGGGCATACACAAAGGTTTGAACTCTCTTGAATAGGCGAGCCAGCAGCATATGGATAGAATGTATTAAACAAAAGAACCAATAATGTGACTGGTTTTTGAAGGCTTCCAAAAAGAGCAATTGAACTAATTTTGGCATTAGTTTTTTTACAAGAAAAGAAACTATGAGAAAATGGAGATCTGAAAATGTTCTTTCACTGGAGACCTATTATCAATTGCACATACAACTATTGAAGTTGCTCTTACAATCTACACCTGCAGCATTGTGTGAGATAATTATTTTATTCTTTGCTCATTAAAACAAACAGACCTCCCAGAAAGTAATGTGCATTCTTATTTTTTTTAATGGATTTATGGACTCAAAGTATTGAATACCAAATTTTCTGTGGGTTACTAAAAAGGCACAGAGGGATTCTAGAACAGACTGGTTGTCAGAGTCCAGCCGCCTTGTATCCAAGGAAATGGACTTAATTTAATCCAGGTGACTGGCTATTCAACACAATCTTTTCTTAATTAATGGTACCTTGACCTCTTCTTGTGGAGTCTCTTTCATGATCTACACTTCTTGCAACTAACTAGTCTTATATTCCCACATGACTTCCCACAGTTTAACTGTCATAGAAAATCTATTTTTTAAAAATTCCTTCAGTTTGAAGTATATCCAAGTAGCTGGAAAGAGGCAACGGCTCTTTGCACAAGTTTTCTGAAGGTAATTTTTTCCCCCCATAATGAAGATTGTGAAAGACAGTTCTTGGATCCTCAAGAATCTCAGCAGCAACACTAGTAACAACAGATATTTAAATAGGGAAATGTTTTCCATTTCAAGTATGGAAGGCAGGATTCTAAGATAACCCCCAACACTCCTGACTCTAAGTATGTACATATTATTCCAGTTACTCAGCCAAAAGGTAATCTAGGTACTGCTGTGAAGGAATTTTGTAGATATAGTCCTTAATCAGCTGACTTTAAATTGGGGAGATTATCCTGGGACTGACTTCACCAGATGAGCCCTTAAAAGAAGTCACAGAGATTCTCCTATTGGTCTTGCAGAAACAAACTGGAGAAGGCTGTGTGACAGGGAACTGTGTGCATGGAGCGGGAGTGGGGACTCTGAATGCCTCAGTCTCAGACCCACAAGGAAGCTAATTCTGCCAGCAACCAGTGAGCTTGAAAGAGGACCCTAAGCCTCAGATAAGACCAGAGCCCCAGCTGATAACCTTGACTTCAGTCCGGGGAGACCCTGAGCAAGGACCCAGCTCAGCCATTCCGTGACTCTTGACTTTCCAATACTGTGAGGTAAAAATTGTGTCTTGTTTTAAGCACTGTTTGTAGGGTTTCCATAGAAAAGTAATACACTAAGGGAGTGCCAATCGAACTTCTTGACTTGAAGGTAGAATATTAACTTTTCACTGGTCTTCTAGTTTCCAGAGCATTAGAGTCCAGCCTCTGTATGAAATACAGGTTTTTAAAGAGTCAATTGACAACTTTCAATTGTCATCTGCATAGTCCTGTCAAATGTCCAAGTGAGAGAAATGGTAGAGAAGATAATCTAAAACAGAATTCTCAGACTTTTTTGATCTTCATGCACTTGATGAATGAAGCTTGCCTTAATGATACTCTCCCGTGACTGTATCCAGTTCTCACGCCTAGGCTGTAACCACATCCCTTTGTCTTCATGGTTGAAAAAGCAAATGATTGAAAGAAATATAATAGTGATACTCTTGAATCCACTCTGATTTATTTTAAAAAGCAACTTACTTTCAATATTTAGAATTTTAAGTACTAATACACTTATGACAGGCCTTGCAACTGATGTTTCTTCATCAGAGATGAAAGTGTCTTCCTTTTCTCCCCCTCCCTCTTCCCCTCCCCTCCTCCTTCTTCTTCAGATTCAGTGAAGACTGATTGAGAAGGTATTGTGTAAAAGACTGTAGTAACTACTATGAAAGTGGCTTCCTATATTTGCTATCCCTAAATATTCCTATTAGTTGAATCCAGAAGATCTGTGATTACCAAGTTCTTTTCCATCTATCAACCCCTGACCACACCTTTAACTTTCTAGTCATTTTTTGTTTTATCAAACTCTGATTGGAACAACATCAGACCGTAAGCTCCTTAAGGCTTATCTTATTTGTCACTGGAACACTCATAGTATTTGATAAACACAATTTTGAATAAATGAGCAACTGAGTGGCTACTGGCAGATGCTCTTTCCCCAGGAAGATATGTCTGAAGATTCCTTTTTTTTTTTTTAACATAGTTTGTATTAAGATTTAAATAAATATATACATATATGTAGAGCACTTCCCTCATAGCTCAGTTGGTAAAGAATCTGCCTGCAATGCAGGAGACCTGGGTTCAATTCCTGGGTCAGGAAGATCCCTTGGGGAAGGAAATGGCAACCCACTCCAGTGGCTGGAGAATTCTACAGATACAGAGGAGCCTGGCAGGCTACAGTCCATGGGGTCGTAAGAGTCGGACATGACTTAGTGACTAAACCAAAGCCATACATTTATGTGCGCTATATACTCTTTTGTCTACGTGATTCATACAAGACAACAAAACAAGTATAGTCACTAAACTACAATAGAGGACTGTTTTCTGAAACCCTAAGAAGGCATGAGTGTTTAAAAATGAGGGTACAAAGAATATCAGGGAGTGAGGTTGCAATGCCATTACAAGTTTGAATTGTTTACAGGTATTGATATTATGGGATTGAACTGGGTCAAGTTAATGTTTGCCTTTTGGAATGTTTTGTTAGCTATTTAATAATATTTTCCTTAAAAAAGTACAACATTCCAGGAGAGCAACATTAAACATAAGACTATTTGATCACATCCAAAGCAACAGTTTCTCATTCTACTCACTTTTGTGTTCCATTTCTCTCTTATGAAACCAAAGGAAAAAGGTGAGGAAAGAAGTTTGATGGCAAGAATCAAACTTATTTTACTACAAAATTCTGAGAAAATACTCTTCTCAAGACAATTTTGATCCTTGGTGAAGCTCTTTTTTTTTTTCTTTAAACCATTTTATTGAGATATGATGACATATGAAAAGCTGAACATATTTAATGTATACAGCTTGATGAATTTGGAGAGAAGTATATGCTCATGATCTTGTGGTATTCAATTGAAATGCCAAACATTAGTTATGCTTGGAAAGAACTAAAAGAGCAGCTGGGTGGAGATACTGATTCCAAAGTGAAGGGAATGGTCTTTCTCAAAGGAAAGCAGAGTATTTGCTTTGATATCCCTACTGCATCAGTAACAGAAGTACAGGAAAAGTGGCATGATTCACAGCGCTGGCAGCTTTCTGTGGCTATGGAGCAACCAGAGCTAGAAGGTCCAAGGGAAGGATATTGCAACTTCTGAGGACAGCGGGAAGGTAATCGAGGCTTCAGGGGACAGCACGAGGGCAACCAAGGTGTTGGGGGACAGTGGGAAAGAAGTAGAAGCTTCAAAGGACTGCAATCAGGAAGCGGCAACAAAAGTAACAGATTCCAAACAAAGGCCAGAAGCAGAGTTTTAATAAAGCATTTGGACAGTAATTTGAAGTAGAGGATTTATTTAGCAAAAAGAGAACTATGTTCATCAACATGGAACCGAACATCATCGTTCA
Source organism: Cephalophus harveyi (assembly GCA_006410635.1). Taxonomy (NCBI): domain Eukaryota; kingdom Metazoa; phylum Chordata; class Mammalia; order Artiodactyla; family Bovidae; genus Cephalophus; species Cephalophus harveyi. The sequence continues at coordinate 232,382 of SJYT01049324.1, forward strand.
GTTCAGTTCATTCGCTCAGTCGTGTCCGACTCTTGGTGACCCCATGAATCGCAGCACGCCAGGCCTCCCTGTCCATCACCAACTCCCGGAACTCCAGTAATCTTGCCTGGAGAATTCCATGGACAGAGGAGGCTGGCAGGCTACAGTCCATGGGGTTGCAAAGAGTCAGGTAAGACTGAGCAACTATCACTCACATATGCTTATGAAAATATCACCACAGTTAATGCCATATACATATCCATTATCTCCAAAAGTATCCTCCCACCCTATTTATTTGTTTATGTACTAGCACTTAAGATCTACTCTCTTAGCAAAAGTTTTAGGTATATAATACAATATTGTTAACTACAGTCACTGTGCTATAGAATAATTTCTAGGACTTATTAATCTTGCATAACTGAAATGTTTTATCCTTTTCTCATTTCTCTCTCCTGCTAGTCCCTAGCAATAATCATTCAACTCTTTGCTTTTATGTTTGACTATTTTAGATGTCATGTAGTGTTTGTTCTGTGTCTGGCTAACTTTACTTATCATAATATCCTTCATGTTCATTCATGTTGACACGAGTGACAAAATTTCTTTCTTTTTAAAGGCTGAATAACATTCCATTGTATGTATATATCCATTCTGCAGTAGATGGACCTTTAGGCTGCCTCCATGTCTTGGTTATTGTGATTAATGCTGCAATGAACATGGAAATGCGATATCTTTTTGAGATACTGATGTCAATTCATTTGGATATGTACCCAGATGTGGGATTGCTAGATCATAAGATAGTTCTGTTTTTAACTTTTTGAGGAATTTTCTTACTGTATTTCATAGTGGTTGAACCAATTTATGTTCCACCAATCGTGTACAGGGTTCCCTTTTCTTTACGTCTTCACCCACCCTATTTATCTTTTTTGAAAACAAAAACAAAAACAAAAAGCTATCCTAGCATATGTTGCAGTGATATCTTATTGTGGTTTTGATTTTAATTTTTCTGATAATTAGTGAAGTCCAACACATTTTCATATACCTGTTGGCCACTTGTATGTCTTCTTTTGAGGAGTGTCTATTCAGGTCCTTGGCCCATTTTTTAATTGGGTTATTTGAGGGGTTTGTTTGTTTGTTTTTTACTATTTAGTATGAGTTTCTTATATTTTTGGATATTAACCTGTTACCAGATATATGGTTTGCAAATATTTTCTCCCATTCTGGGAGTTGTCTTTTCAGGTTTTTGATTGTTTTCTTTGCTATCCAGAAGTATTTTGGTTTAATGTAATCGCATTTGTCTATTTTTGCTTTTGCTGTCCGTGCTTCTGTTGTCCTATCCAAGAAACATTGCCAAGACCAATGTTGAGAAAAGATTTTTTCTGTGTTTTCTTCTAGGAGTTTTACAGTTAATTCTTACATTTAAGCCTTTAATTCAAGTTAATTATTGTTATATGCTGTAAGATCAAGGTCCAATTTCATTCTTTTGCATGTGAGCATCTAGTTTCTCCAACAGCTATTATTGAAGAGATTATTCTTTCCTCATTGTATTCTTGGCATCTTTGTCAAAGATAAGTTAACCATAAATAACTGGGTTTATTCTCAGGCTCTCTATTCTGTTCCCTTGGTTTATATGTTTGTTTTTATCCCAGCACCATACTGTCTTGATTCCTGTAGCTTTGTAACATATTTTGAAATCAGGAAGTGTGAGGTTTCCAACTTTGTTCTTCTTGCTCAAAATTTTCTTGATATTCAGCACTATTTTTCAGTTCATATGAATTTTGGATTTTTTTTTCTTTTTTTGTTAAAAAAAAAAAGTATGGTTAAACATTTGATAACAATGGCATGCAATCTGTAAAATACTTTGGATAGTATGGACATTTTAACTATATTAATTTTTCCAATATGCGATATTTTTCAGATTTTGTGACATTTTAAATTTCTTTCATCAATGTTTTATAGTTTTCATCTATAATATTCACCTATGTAGTTTTCTCCTTCTAAAAGACACAGATTTTCTCACCTTTTTGGTAAAGTTTATTCTTAAGTATTTTTCAGAGATTTTAGAACAGGAAAGAAAGCTAGTTATAACCTCTTCGTAGTTTTCTTGTAAAGCCAGAGTTGAAAATGAAAGGAGCAAGCACTTCAGAGTATTCTCAGAGCTCAGTCTGCAACCAGATTAAGTTTAACTGTGTATTATCTTGACAGGTCCTAGACAACAACAGGGCACTAAATGCCCAGGAAAGGTCATCTGGAGGAGACTCAGGAGAGGAGAATGCTTACTCCATGTATCTGCCTAGCATTTAAGGTCCACTGTGTTGTGCTTAGTAGCTCAGTCATGTCTGACTCTTTGTGACCCCAAAGACTGGGTCCTGTCAGGTTCCTCTGTCCATGGGGATTCTCCAGGCAAGAATACTGGACTGGGTTGCCATACCTTCCTCTGGGGGATCTTCCCAACCTAGGGATGGAACCCAGGTCTCCTGCATTGCTGGTGGCTTCTTTACCATCTAAGTCATCAGGGAAGCCCAAGAATACTGGAGTGAGTAGCCTATCCCTTGAACTGGGATCTCCTGCATTGCAGGCAGATTCTTTACCAGCTGAGCTTCCAGGGAAGCCCTTAAGGTCCACTACAGAGCTGGAATAAAAACAGATTGGGTTAGGGAACATGAAACTTGCCTGGAAGGAACATGATTTTCATGGATATGAAATATCACTGACTAAAATACAGCCCATAACTCATCCACCATTGTCCCCATTGACTGATAAATCACTGATCAAGTGGCAGTATTTGGAGCTGGGAGAAATCTGAAGAAAATTATCTTTTAGGCAAGGATCATGGGTCCACAAGCCTCAGCTAACTCTATGAATGCCGCTGGGCCTAAGTTCTGATTTGAGTGGGTTTCTAAAGAGACCTGGAGGCTCCTCTACCTACAGGAGGAGTTTGGTAGAGACTAGGGAAGAGACATGCTGACTGAGAGAAGCACTACCAAGCTGGGTGAACATAGAATTGTTATGGTGAGAGACGAGAGACCATGGACTAACACAGGGGCTAACAAGGAGAGTGGCCTTGGAAGGAAAGGAATGGTGGGTGAAGGAGGAGACAAGATTAGAAAGAGTAGGCCCAATAAGCAGAGGTGTGGCCTTGTGGAATGGTCGTGGTGGGTTAGAGGGAGCATGATTACCATGGAGCACAAAGAGTAAGGCCCAAGGGGTCTGGGTTTGGCCACTGTTGAATTCAGAGGACACAGCCTGGCCACAAGAAGAGGACAAGGACGTAGGGAGCATCCTAGAGGGAACAAGAACAACTTTGTCTGGGAGTCTGCAGAAGGATCAAGGTAGAGTACAGAAGAGTGACCTGGAAAGGAGAAGCATGATATATAGGGGAGAAGGAATGTGTCCCACCAGAAAACACATGGCCATGTGGAGACAAGGGGCATGGCCTCAGGAAGTTGGACATAGCCATGAATAAACATCTAGGGGCATGACTAGCAGTAGCCAGAGGAGTGGATTTAAGAGCAGGAGGGAGCATGGTCCAGAGGGAATGTAGGGATGGGCATAGCCATAATCGAGGGGTATGGCTCCTACCATACAGACCAAGTGAAGCATCAAAGTTCACTTATCTATATCTAGCAGCTGAATGAATCTATGTGCCAGACACTGGGCTAAGTGTGAGGGACAACCTGATAAATAAGAAAATATGACATGGTGTATGAAAGTGATGTTAGTTAGTCAGTAGTGTCTGACTCTTTGAGAGCCCATAGGCTATAGCTTGACATGCCCCTCTGTCCATGGAATTCTCCAAGCAGGAATACTGGAGTGGATTGCCATTTCATTTTTCAGGGCATCTTCCCAACCCAGGGATCAAGCCCAGGTCTCCTACATTGCAGGCAAATTCTTTACCGACTGAGCCAATAAGTATGAGTTTTAATAAAGGCACAGATTCAGTCTAGGAATCTCAGAGATGTTTGCGCTATCTTGAAGAAGCAGTATTAACTCGAAAGACTTGAGTGGGAAGTGAGCAGTGAGAAGTAAAAAAAGGAATTGGGAGTGCAGAGCATGAATAAATAGACTGGTGACTTCTTCAGGATTGGTAAGTGAATTGAGAAAGTAGCATTTACATATATACAATATCATGTGTAAAATAGACAACTAGTGTCCCTGCTCTATAACATAAGGAATCCAGCCTAGCCCGCTGTGACTACCAGGAGGGGTGGGAAGGAGGAAGGAGGCTCAAGAGAGAGGGGATGTTGCTGTTCAGTCACTAAGTGGTGTCTGACTCTTGAACTGTGACTCCTGCGACTCCATGAACTGCAGGTTTCCCTGTCCTTCACTGTCTTCTGGAGTTTGCTCAGACTTATGTCCCTTGAGTCAGTGATGCCATCCAACCATCTGATCCTATATTGCCCACTTCTCCTCTTGCTCACAGTCTTTCCCAGCATCAGGGTCTTTTCCAGTTAGTCAGCTCTTTATACCAGGTGGCCAAATTGTTGGAGCTTCATTATTCCTTCCAATGAATATTCAGGGTTGATTTCCTTTAGGATTGACTGGTTTGATCTCCTTGCAGTCCAAGGGACTCTCAAGAGTCTCATGTATATAATTAGAACTGATTCATGTTGATGTGCAGCAGAGACCACCACACCACTGTAAAGCAATTATCCTCCAATTAAGAAAAGAAAGAAAATGGAAGAAGCCTAGTGGTGATGGTGGCAAATGAGACTCCATATGTGGATAGAGGACTGTGATCTTTAAGATAATGAAGAGCCACTCAGAAGCTTTATTTAGGATCCTGGCACAATCATACCTGAGTTTTAGAAAAGTCGTTCCTACAGAATTGTAGAAGTCAGGTCGGAGGGGGTAAGACTAGGTTAAGAGAAACTGGTTACAAAGTGAGCCTGACAGTATATGTAGGAAATGATGAGATCTTGAACTAAGACGGTACTGAATATTATGAAGAGAGATCTTTAAGAGATTTAGAGTATCTTCCACAGACAGTAAAGAATCTACCTGCAATGCAGAAGATCTGGGTTTGATGCCTGGGTCAGGAAGATCTCTTGGAGAGGGAATGGCTTATCCACTCCAATATTCTTGCATGGAAAATTCCATGTACAGAGGAGCCTGGTGGGGTACAGTCCATGGGGTCACAAAGAGTCGGACACAACTTAGAGACTAACACTTTCACTTTCCATTGTCCCCTATACAAAATGTTAGAAAGTGCCTTGTGTCTTGAGTTGGAAAGGGCGTGTATTTTAGAATCAGATAGTCCTCAGTTTAAATCTTAGCTCTCTACATATTAGCTGAATAGAGAAATATCTCAAATCTTTAAGTTGCTTATCCATAAAATGGGAATAGCAACATCTAACTCACAAAGCCATCAACATTAGGAAATATATAAAGTGCTTATCATATAACTGGAGCTTTGTGGCTGACCTTTCTTTATGTTACTCATATATTTTAATTTTTTGTTTAGATCACAGGAAGTTTAGAGTTAGATGTAACAATAAGCAACAGAAATCCTGTTAGACTTTATGATCAACATATATGCTTTTACTGTCTTCTAATATTTCTATCATATTAATGTTACTGAATATTTAGTCCTTTTCTGTAACCGATCATGTTTATTTTGGGGAAAAGGTGAATAAGAAATAAGTAGATGGATGGACCGATAAGTGAATGAATGAATGGATGGACCTGTGAATGTCAATCAGTATAACCTTGACCTTGACTATAAACCAACACCAAATTTAGTAGTTTAAAACAACCCTTTTTTATCTCACAACTCAATGTGTCAGCTAGAATGACTTCAGTTGGGACAGCTCATTTTTGCTCCATTTGATATTCAGTTCAGTTCAGTTCAGTCGCTCAGTCATATCTGACTCTTTGCGACCCCATGATATTAGCTAGAGTCAATCACACTTTGTGGTCAGTTGGAAGCCAGGAACCTCACTCACTTTCAGTTGCCTGTTGGCCATTGACAGGGTCAAAGAAGGTAACTGAGCTAGCAGAGGCTGTAGGAGTCTCAGGAGCAGTGTTACAGGGCTACTTGCACTGAAAACACTTTTTAGTTCCCTTCATCATGTTTGCTGATGTGACAGTGGCCAAAGTAAGTACCATGGCCCATTCTAGACTTGAAAAGAGAAACTAAGCTCCACCTTCTAAAAACGTAACTTTATGTATTTATTTTTGGCTGTGCTGGGTCTTCATTGCTTTGTTTGGGCTTTTTATCTAGGAACACCAAGAAGGGGTTACTCTCCAGTTGCAATGCGAGGACTTTTCACTGTGGCACAGGCTCTAGAGCATGTGGGCTCCAGCAGTTGCAGCATGTGAGCTCAATAGTTACAGTTGCTGGGCTCTAGAACTCAAGCTCAATGATTGTGATGTACCAGCCCAGTTGCTCCATGGCAGGTTGGATCTTCCTGGGCCAGGAATCAAGCCAGTGTCTTCTGCAGTGGCAGGTAGATCCTTTACCACTGAGCCACCAGGGAAGCCTTAAACTCCACCTTTCATGGGAGGAGCTTCAGGGTCCTATTGCAAATGGATGGAAAGAATTTATGGCCATTTTTTGCAATCTACAACCACCTGGGCTAGCTCAGGCTCTTTCATATGGTAGTTGTTTCAGAGTTCCTTAGACTAAATTCCCATGGCTATAACACAATAATCCTTCACCATTCATGTCCCTGCTATTTGAGGATCTCCAACTCCCTGTAACATCCTGAGAGTGCATCCTAGGAGTCGCCCAGAGAGTGTCTCACTGTTCTTAGTTTCTTCCTACTTAAGATGTGTTCCCTTTTATATCAGTCTCATTTCCCCTCATTGGGTATCCTAGACCTACCAGATGCTGCTCTCCTCAAGGGCATTTAATTTACTTGCTGCGTCTTTTGGGCATAAAGTTACATAGTATTCTGTGACACTGATGGAAGAAGACCATTCTTCTTTTTAAAATTCTACTCTTGGTTAGTGAAATGTGAACACTGCTTGTGCCTCAGTGTCTCATAGTGATTTGAGAATACACTTGTAGATTTTTCACACAGAAGCAGTGGAGGCTTTTGAAGTTCTTTGATGAGGCAAGTGACATTTCAGATGTGTATAACAGGAAGATAACTGTGGTATCGGTATAAAATCAGATAAAAGTGAAAAATGGATTCAAGCAAACAGAGACTGGAAGTGGGAAGACCACTTAAGATCATTTATAGTCCTGGCAAGAACCCTGAAAAGCTCTGAAGATGAGTTGACCCAGGCAGAACAGTGGGAATGAGAAGATAGGATGGATCCAAGAGGCATTTGCTACATTGAATTCACATTTGTTCAATATCAAGTGTCCACTCCATGGCCATAAATAGTCTAGGTACCAAAGACACAAAGTGGACACAGTTGCCAAAAGTCTTGCCTCATTGGAGACTTTAAGTAGTGATGAATGTGCTGTAGAATAATATAGTTGGGAAGGAAAAGGGGAGCCCTGGGTGACAGCTGAGACAGAGATCTTAGTGTGGGGACCTTTAATTCAGTGACAGAGAGCCCATGATAGAGTAAGCTTGGGGATCCAGCAGGGAGATAACTCCTGGAAGAGTAGCCAGCAGGTGCCAAACTATGGGCTTCAGCGTGAATTCTTAGACCAACAAAATGGTTAGACTCTAGAACAGGAAGCAGGAGGGTGAAAGCACTAGGAGACAAGCTAACGGGGGTGTCTAGAGGCTAATTCTCGGGGGTCATTTAAAAGATCTTTTGGCTTTTACTCTGAGTGCAGTAAAAGCTGTTTTGCATGTTTTGTGATTCATTCATTTCTTTTTGGGGGGCAGACCACATGGTATGTTGGATTCCCTGATGAGGGATCGAACCTGCGCCCCTTGCAATGGGGCGTAAGGGAACTGGAAATCCTAGATGCGGGCTATTATTTCACATAGGTTAGTCAAGACAGGGCTTTCTGATATGGTGATATCTGAGCCATAGAAATGGATGAGTACTCAAAAGTATAGATCTGCAAATAGAAAGGGAAGAGAAGGTAAGGCTGAGCCCTGGGCTTTCCAGAGAGGATAGAAAAGGATTTTCAGTAAAGAAGACTAGGAGAAGGTTAGAGGTAGGATGGGCTTCCCAGGTGGCTCAGCAGTAAAGGATCTGCCTGCAATGCAGGAAACGCAGGAGACATGAGTTCAATCCCTGGGTCAGAAAGATCCACTAGAGGAGGGCATGGCAACCCTCTTCAGTATCTTTGCCATGAAAATTCCATAGACAGAGGAGCCTGGTGGGCTATATAGTCCATGGGGGTCCCAAAGGGTTGAACTCGGCTGAAGCAATTGAACATGCATACATGCAGAAAGGTAGGAGAAGAACCAGGAGATGTGGAGAATGAGAAGCCCAGTGAAGAAAGAGCCTCAAGAAGAAGGGGCTGACAAGCTGTAATCAGGGCTGCTGGTAGTGTGTGTGAGTGAGATGGCTGAGCACTGACCATCTGTGGAAGGCTGTCCTCTCTGAGATGGCATTTATGCCTCTGGTCTTCTACTTCCCATTTTCACAGGTCCCTCTCCATTGGGTTTGACTTCTTCCACTTGCCCTGTGAGCACATTTGTGCAGCTCCAGGAACCAACCTACTTCATTGAATCCATATTCAGGTGTGGGGTCCAATGAAGCTAAGCCCGTAACTACTGCCAGGGAGGAAAAAATTTCCCTCTACTCTTCTAGGTTCTTCTGGTGGTCTAAGAATTAAGTTGATATGAGACAGATTAACAGAAGAGACAAGAACGTTTCTCCTTTTAGGATAAATTCCAGTGTAACTGTGTGTGTAATAAAATAGTAGCTGTCTGGTTTGTGGCTCTATACTTTGTAATATAATGTAGTATTGTACTATTAAGTATGCAACTCCGGAAGCCATGGAGATGATGGCTTTGCCAGAGAAGAAAGGGAAGAAAAAGGAACTGTGGTAGAAACAGAAAAAGAATCTACTTGAGACATGCTTCCAAATTTCAAGGGTGTCATGTGATGTGATAAAAAGATCATGAAACATGCATTTAGATTTTATGGGTCCAAAAACTAATTTTCCCACTATTAGCTGTTATGTTGAGCAAATAATTTAAACCTCATTTTATCACCTTCTATATAATGTTGAGAGTGTTAAGTAAGTTAATGCAAAACACCTTAGCCTAGTAGCTGGCCCAGAATATGTTCCATTTAAGACACTCCATGTATTAGTAAAATTTTAAGCCTTTTGAAACAAGGTGGAAAAATAAGTAATTATTATAATCCCAAATAAAACTAAAAACTTTCCAGCCAACAAACATTCATTCAGCATTAGTACTCTTATAGCGAACCTGTTCTTAGCCTATTTCCTATTTTTTTTCCATGTTTTTTTCCCCCAATCCTGGCTCCATAGATGGGTTAGTTCTCATTTGTCCTAAGATGAGTAACATTCTTTGTAGTTTCCCTTTTGTTTTCTTTTTCTTCACTACTGTCTCATAAAAGCCCTTGAGAAGTGACTTTGCACCGAAGAATTCAATGGGTAGAGCAAACAACAAATCTGATTATGTATGATATTTGCAAAGACTAGTGAGCAGTTTGATGTGTCTGGAACAGGATATTACTGGGGGAATTTTTTGTTAAGGGAATTAGAGGCAAAGTGATGAAGGACTGTGAACCCCAAAGTAAGAAATGCAATTTGACTGTGAGCAGTGGAGGCTTTTGAAGTTCTTTGATGAGGCAAAGTGATGAAGGACTGTGAACCCCAAAGTAAGAAATACAATTTGACTGTGAGCAGTGGAGGCTTTTGAAGTTCTTTGATGAGGCAAGTGACATTTCAGATGTGTATAACAGGAAGATAACTGTGGTATCTGTATAAAATCAGATAAAAGTGAAAAATAGATTCAAGCAAACAGAGACTGGAAGTGGGAAGACCACTTAAGATCATTTAGAGTCCTGGCAAGAACCCTGAAAAGCTCTGAAGATGAGTTGACCCAGGCAGAACAGTGGGAATGAGAAGATAGGATGGACCCAAGAGGCATTTGCTACATTGAATTCACATTTGTTCAATATCAAGTGTCCACTCCATGGCCATAAATAGTCTAGGTGCCAAAGACACAAAGTGGACACAGTTGCCAAAAGTCTTGCCTCATTGGAGACTTTAAGTGGTGATGAATGTGCTGTAGAATAATATAGGTGGGAAGGAAAAGGGGAGCCCTGGGTGACAGCTGAGACTTAGAGATCTTAGTGTGGGGACCTTTAATTCAGTGACAGAGAGCCCATGATAGAGTAAGCTTGGGGATCCAGCAGGGAGATAACTCCTGGAAGAGTAGCCAGCAGGTGCCAAACTATGGGCTTCAGCGTGAATTCTTAGACCAACAAAATGGTTAGACTCTAGAACAGGAAGCAGGAGGGTGAAAGCACTAGGAGACAAGCTAACGGGGGTGTCTAGAGGCTAATTCTCGGGGGTCATTTAAAAGATCTTTTGGCTTTTACTCTGAGTGCAGTAAAAGCTGTTTTGCATGTTTTGTGATTCATTCCTTTCTTTTTGGGGGGCAGACCACATGGTATGTTGGATTCCCTGATGAGGGATCGAACCTGCGCCCCTTGCAATGGGGCATAAGGGAACTGGAAATCCTAGATGCGGGCTATTATTTCACATAGGTTTGTCAAGACAGGGCTTTCTGATATGGTGATATCTGAGCCATAGAAATGGATGAGTACTCAGAAGTATAGATCTGCAAATAGAAAGGGAAGAGAAGGTAAGGCTGAGCCCTGGGCTTTCCAGAGAGGATAGAAAAGGATTTTCAGTAAAGAAGACTAGGAGAAGGTTAGAGGTAGGATGGGCTTCCCAGGTGGCTCAGCAGTAAAGGATCTGCCTGCAATGCAGGAAACGCAGGAGACATGAGTTCAGTCCCTGGGTCAGAAAGATCCACTAGAGGAGGGCATGGCAACCCTCTTCAGTATCTTTGCCATGAAAATTCCATAGACAGAGGAGCCTGGTGGGCTATATAGTCCATGGGGGTCCCAAAGGGTTGAACTCGGCTGAAGCAATTGAACATGCATACATGCAGAAAGGTAGGAGAAGAACCAGGAGATGTGGAGAATGAGAAGCCCAGTGAAGAAAGAGCCTCAAGAAGAAGGGGCTGACAAGCTGTAATCAGGGCTGCTGGTAGTGTGTGTGAGTGAGATGGCTGAGCACTGACCATCTGTGGAAGGCTGTCCTCTCTGAGATGGCATTTGTGCCTCTGGTCTTCTACTTCCCATTTTCACAGGTCCCTCTCCATTGGGTTTGACTTCTTCCACTTGCCCTGTGAGCACATTTGTGCAGCTCCAGGAACCAACCTACTTCATTGAATCCATATTCAGGTGTGGGGTCCAATGAAGCTAAGCCCGTAACTACTGCCAGGGAGGAAAAAATTTCCCTCTACTCTTCTAGGTTCTTCTGGTGGTCTAAGAATTAAGTTGATATGAGACAGATTAACAGAAGAGGAAAAAAAAAAGATTCATAACACATGTTCTTGGGGAAGACCCAGAAAAATGAGTAACTCACCAAAATGACCAAAGCTCTCAAATCCAACTCTCAGCTAAAGACCAAAGATGATGTTGCGGGTAGCGATTTTGGACTTCACAAGGGAGGAAAGAAATTCATGTGGATATAGATAAGCAAAGGTTTGATGTGTGTGCATGCTCAGTTGCTAAGTCGTATCTGGCTTTTTGCGTCCTTGTGGACTATAGCCCGCAAGACTCCTCTGTCCCTGGGACTCTCCAGGCAAGAATACTGGAGTGGGTTGCCATTTTCTCCTCCAGGGGATCTTCCTGACCCTGGGATCAAACCCTTGTCTTCTGCATCTCCTGCATTGGCAAGCCAACTCTACCACTGAGCCACCTGGGAAGATAGAAAGGTTTGATAAACAAATATTTAGTGGGCCCTGCAGGGACAGTGGGATGCAGAATGGGCTGTGATCTATAGGCCCATGCTCACCATACCTACCCCATATTCTCTGCAGATGTCTCTGCTGAGAGATCTACTCAGGGAATAGCCCCCCGCCCCCATCCAAATTCTTCTAGGCAGTTAGGGAGGAAGGTTGAAGGTTCTCCCTGAGTCGTGGGTCTTAACAACCCAAAGAAACACATTTTGGGGTAGAAAATTTTGCTCCCCTACATTACTTAGACATAGGAGGAAGCTATTTCTTCAGGAGAGGCCTAGGACTTCTTTTGAAGTAAGTATATGCAATGGAAAACAGGTTTCTTCTCTAGAAAAATGGATTTCTTCAAAATCCATTCAGAAGACTCTGCTACCACCACCTTGATATTTCTCGAAATGGGAAGGAGTGAAGCTTAGGGTTCGTTTCAGAGACCAACCAGCACCTAATTTCTCCTTTGACTTCCACTTCTACATTTTCTTCCAATGCAGGAAGATTTTATCTAGTGGAAGAATGATGGGTAGAGATTTGTTATATATTTTCTCTTCTACGTTGTTTAAACTGAATTCTCTNGAAATGGGAAGGAGTGAAGCTTAGGGTTCTTTTCAGAGACCAACCAGCACCTAATTTCTCCTTTGACTTCCACTTCTACATTTTCTTCCAATGCAGGAAGATTTTATCTAGTGGAAGAATGATGGGTAGAGATTTGTTATATATTTTCTCTTCTACGTTGTTTAAACTGAATTCTCTCAGGTTCCCTTAGGATCTATACTTTTGCTAAAAACATGAAACTTTCTTAGATTGCTCAGACACCCTTCCCATTTATGAGGAGGCCAGTGTGGCAGCTGCTTGAATTCTGAAAAAGATTAGAAGATAAGAGAAAATACTGAGGTGAGTCCTGTTTGTGTCTCGCTTTCTTTATCTCTTTTCTTTCTTTCTTTTTTTTTTTTTTACTGTCAGTTGTTTCATTTTACCTACAGTTAGCAATATGCATTTTGACACTGAAGAAAGGGGAGTGATCTCTACCATCTTCCTTTAATCCTCCCCTGTGTGCTAAGTTGTTTCAGTGGTGTGCAACTCTTTGCAACCTTACGGACTTTACCCCAGCAGGCTCCTCTGTCCATGGGATTTCCCAGGCAAGAATAATGGAGTGGATTGCCATTTCCTTCCCCAGGGAATCTTCCCAACCCAGGAATTGAATCTGTGTCTCTTACATCTCCCACATTGGCAGGTGAGTTCTTTACCACTAGATTAGGCCACCAGGGAAGCCTAATCTTCCCCTTGTTGCTGTTCAGTCACTCAGTCATGTCTGAGTCTTTGTGACCCCATGGACTGTAGCATACCAGACTTCTCTGTTCTTCACAATCTCCCAGAGCATGCTCAAACTCATGTCCATTGAATTGGTAATGCCAACCAATCATCTCGTCCTCTGTCATCCCCTTCTCCTACCTTTAATCTTTTTCAGCATCAGGGTCTTTTCCAATGAGTTGGCTCTTCGCATCAGGTGGCCAAAATATTGGAGCTTCAACTTCAGCATCAGTCTTTTCAGTGAATATTCAGGGTTGGTTTCCTTTATGATTGATTGATTTGATCCCCTTGAGAGTTCCTTGACTTCAACACCACTTCTCCAACACCACATTTCTCCCCTAAGGAAGAACAATTATGTTTCGGGTCTATCTGCTCCCAAGGTGCTGAGTGGAAGATGTCTTCCAAGGGATAAGCATCGCAGGAAACACCCTCATCTTCTGTTTGTTTCTTGTTGCCTCGGGCCAGGCTGCTTCCTTGTAGGAGGATGCAGGATCTTGGGCTCTTGCTTTGGTTCTGGCTCTCTCTCTCCTTTCATGTTTCCTCTTCTTCCAAATTGGTAGCCAAAGACTTCTTCTTCTGCCTGGCTCAGGCCAGCTTGTTTGTGAACACTAGAAGTAAAAAAGCTCTTTTTAAATTTCACTTGTTAAAAAATATTTATTTATTTAGCTGCACTGGGTCTTAGTTGCAACATGTGGTGTCTTCAATCTTAGTCCATGGGATCTAGTTCCCTGACAAGGGATCGAACTCCCTACATTGAGCATCTTAGCCACTGTACCACCAGGGAAGTCTTTCCAGTTTCTTTTCATTGCTGGTGTTTATTTTCTTTCTGACTTCAGTTTTCTCTGTTACTGGCAGAAAAACATGATTCTAGCCTTTCCTTCCACTATAGCAGTAGAGCTGAGTTTGGCTTCTGAATGGGGGACAGAATAAAGAGAACCAAATAGACTTTATGGCCTGTTTTAAAACAAAACTTTTTATTTTAAAATTTTATTCAGAATAATTCACATAACATAAAATTCATCATTTGAAAGTGTACAGTGCAGTGTTCTTAGCATATTTACTACGTTGAAGAACCATCATCACCATCTAATTCCAGAACATTTCCATCACTCCCATAATGAAACTTCTTGCCTGCTATCAGTCACTTTCTAATTTTCCTTCCCTCAGCCCATGGTAATCACTCATCTAGCTTATGTCCCTTTGAATTTGCCTAGTCTGAACATTTCATATAAATGGAATTAAACATATGTGGCCTTTTGTATCTGGCTTCTTTTACTTACCATAATATTTATATTTTATTAGTTTAGGGAAATGGAGTCTTCTATATGGTTCTGTCCAGCTCATCAGAAGTCAGTAACGGCGTTCACAACCTAAGACTCAGTGTACCAGTGTGGAATACTGAAACTTTCATGGTTTATTTGTCATTGAAATCATAAATATTAGGGAGCCTGTAGTCAAGGTGGGCTTGGCCCACTGGGTATTTGGGTATTCTAGAAACATCTATTGGAGAAGGAAATGGCAACCCACTCCAGTGTTCTTGCCTGGAGAATCCCAGGGTTGGGGGAGTCTGGTGGGGCTGCCGTTTATGGGGTTGCACAGAGTTGGACACGACTGAAGCGACTTAGCAGCAGCAGCAGCAGCAGAAACATCTATTTCTGCTTTATTGACTATGCCAAAGCCTTTGACTGTGTGGATCACAATGTACCGTGGAAAATTCTGAAAGAGATGGGAATACCAGACCACCTGACCTGCCCCTTGAAAAACCTATATGCAGGTCAGGAAGCAACAGTTAGAACTGGACATGGAACAACAGACTGGTTCCAAATAGGAAAAGGAGTCCGTCAAGGCTGTATATTGTCACCCTGCTTATTGAACTTCTATGCAGAGTACATCATGAGAAATGCTGGGCTGGAA
>SJYT01049330.1:0-86237 GCA_006410635.1 Cephalophus harveyi
CCCCTTGGAGACCCCAGAGGATCCCCAAGATCCATATCAGCACTGGAGAAGAAACTCCAGGTTCTGGCCTCAATTCCTTTCAAGGACTTAGGACCCAGCACCATCTGGAGAGGAATCCCGAGAGGCCCTTTGCAGCTCACATGGAGACTGGCCTATCCTGAAGCCATAGAAGTGGGTCCCTGAAGTCCCCGTTGTAACTTGAGAGGAAACTGCCACAACTCGAGAAAAAAGAAGAGGTTCTCCCCTCCAAGCGAGATGAGGCCCTTTTCCACTGCCATGTCTCGAGGGAAATCACACCTTCCCTCTTGAACCTCGAAAGGTTCCTGCACACCCTTGCTGCAACTCAAGAAGTTCCCCGACATACCTGTCCCTACTCGAGAGGAACACCGAGGTCCAGTCACAACTCAAGAAGAGCCCCGTTTCCCCCTCCTAAGCTTGAGATGAGGGTTCTTTTCCCTGCTTCTTTGGGAAAGGATTACTGGGGTTTCCGTCGCATCTCAAGAGGAGACGCTCTCAACAGGAAAGTCAAGAGAAACTCAAGGGGTCGTGCCACCATACCAAAAAACCCCCAAAAGACTCAGTACACTCTAGATGAACCTGATTTCCCTGCACTGCCTCGACTGTCACCGCGAGTATCGACTCACACCACAGCGGCACGTGTGAGAGCCCTGTGGCCACTCGAAGGAAAGTCACAGATCCCTCTGTCAACTCGACGGGAAGATTGCCACTGCTGCTAAAGACTGGGAGGAAAGCAGACGTCCATGTCTCCACTCGAAACGAGGCCTGACTCCCCAGTCGAAAATCCAGAGGAACCCCAAGATCCATGTCAGCACTGGAGATGAAACCTCAGGAACCGATCTCAGCTCCAGGCGAAGACTTATGACCGTGCACGGACTGTAGAGGAAACCCGAGAGGCCCATCACAACTCACATGGAGACTGGCCTTTCCTGAGGCCACACGAGCAGGTCCTGAGGTCCCCATCGTAACTCGAGAGGAACCTGCCACAAATCGAGAAAAACCAGGAGGTTCTCCCCTCCAGGCGAGATGAGGCCGTTTTCTACTGTGGCATCCCAAGAGAAATCACGCCTTCCCTCCTGAACCTCTAAGGGTCATTCACAGCCTTGCTGCAACTCAACAAGTTCCCCGACATACCCAGCTCCACAGGGGAGGAAAACCAAGGGTACTGGCACAACTCAAGAGGAGCCCTGTTTCCCCCTCATGAGCTCGAGTTGAGGGTTCCTTTCCCTGCTTCGTCGGGAAAGGATTCCCGCCATTCCCGTCGCATCTCGAGAGGTGGCGCTCTGAACAGGAAAGCCGAGATCTCTAGGGGTCGTGCCAACATACTAAAAGTCCCCCAAATGTCTCAGTCCACTCCAGATGAACCTGATTTCCCTACATTACCTAGCGTGTCACCTACGTATCGTCTCACACCACAGTGGCTTGGGCCACAGCCCTGTGGCATCTTGAGGGAAAGACAGAGATCCCTGTGTCAACTCAACGGAAAGCCTGACACTGCTGTTACAGTTCGGGAGGAAAGTGGACGTGCATGTAACCAGAGGAGACGAGGCCTTACTCCCCTGGGGAGATTCCAGAGGAACCCCAAGGTCAATGCCAGCACTGGAGAGGAAACCTCTGGCTCCTGCTTCAGCTCCAAATGGGGACTTAGGACCTGGCACTGACTGGAAAGGAATCCCGAGGTTCCTCTCTCAACTCGCATGGAGACTGTCCTTTCCTGAGGCCACATGAACGGTTCCCTGAGGTCCCCATCGTAACTGGAGAGGATGCTGCCACAACTCGAGAAAAACCAGGTTCTCTCCTCCAGGTGAGATGAGACAATTTTCTGATGCGGCATTTCGAGAGAAACCACACCTCCCTTCCTGAACCTCAAAGGCTCCTTCACACCCTTGTTGCAACACAAGAAGTTCCCCGTCATACCCGTCTCAACACGAGAGGAACACTGAGGGTCCCACCACAAATCAAGAGGAGCCCCCTTTCCCCCTCCTCTGCTCGAGATGAGGGTTCCTTTCCCTGCTTCTTCAGGAAAGGATTCTGGCATTCCCGTCGCACCACAAGAGGACGTGCTCTCAACAGAAAAGTCGAGAGGAACTCCAGGGGTCATGCCACCATTCCAAGACTCCACATATCTCAGTCCACTCCAGAGGAACCTGGTTTCCTTGCACTGCCTTGAAGGTCACCCTGAAAATCGAATCACACCACAGTGGCATGTGCGACAGCCCTGTGGTTACTCAAGGGAAAGTCACAGATCCCTGTGTCAACTCGTCAGGAAAACTGACACTGTTGCTACAGCTTGGGAGAAAAACAGACGTGTATGTCTCCACTCGCGAAGAGTTCTGACTGTCCTGTGGAGGCTCCAGAGGAACCCCAAGATCCATGTCAGCACTACAGAGGAAACCTCAGGTTCTGGCTGCAGTTCCAGATGAGGACCTAGGACCCGACACTGACAGGAGAGGAATCCCGAGGGGCCCCTCGTAACTCGCATGGAGACTGGTCTTTCCTTAGGATACATGAGCGTGTCCCTGAGGTCCCTGTCATAACTCGAGTGGGACTTGCTGCACCTCGAGAAAAACCAGGAGGTTCTCCCCTACAGTTGAAATGAGACACTTTTCTGCTGTGGCATCTCAAGGGAAATCACGCTTTCCCTCTTGAACCTCCCAAGGGTACTTCCCACCTTTTCTGCAACTCAAGAAGTTTCCCGACATACCCGTCCCCACGCGGGAGGAACACCGAGTATGCCGGCACAACTCAGGAGGAGCCCCATTTCTCCCTCGTGAGCTCGAGATGAGGGTCCTTTCCCTGCTTCGTCGGCAAAGGAATCCCGCCGTTCCCATCGCATCTCAAGAGGTGGAGCTCTCAACAGAAAAGCTGAGATCTCCAGGGTTCATTCCAACATACTAAAATTCCCACAGATGTCTCAGTCCACTCCAGATGAACTTGATTTCCCTGCACTACCTCGTGTGTCATGGCGTATCTCCTCATACCATGGTGGCATGTG
Organism: Cephalophus harveyi; assembly: GCA_006410635.1. Taxonomy (NCBI): domain Eukaryota; kingdom Metazoa; phylum Chordata; class Mammalia; order Artiodactyla; family Bovidae; genus Cephalophus; species Cephalophus harveyi. The sequence continues at coordinate 3,014 of SJYT01049330.1, forward strand.
CCACAGCCCTGTGGCATCTCGAGGGAAAGACAGATATCCCTGGGTCAACTTGACGGGAAGCCTGACACTGCTGCTACAGCTCGGGAGGAAAGCAGACGTGCATGTAACCACAGGAGATGAAGACTGACTCCCCTGGGGAGACTCCAGACGAAGACCAAGTTCCATGTCAGCACTTGAGAGGAAACCTCAGGTTCCATCTTCAACTCCAGATGAAGATTTAGGACCTGGCAACGACTGGAGAGGAATCCCGAAGGGCCCCTCTCAAACCACACGGAGACTGGCCTTTCCTGAGGCCACGTGAGTGGGTCCCTGAGGTCTCTGTCAAAACACGAGAGGGACCAGCCGCAACTCGAGAAAAACCAGGAGGTTCTCCCCTCCAGGCGAGATGAGGCCGTTTATTGCTGCGGCATCCCGAGAGAAATCACGCCTTCCCTCCTGAACCTCAAAGGGACCTTCACGCCCTTGCTGCAACTCAAGAAGTTCCCGACATACCCGTCTCCACTCGAGAGGAACACTGAGGGTCTCACCACAACTCAAGAGGAGCCCCCTTTGCCCCTCCTCCACTCCAGATGAGGGTTCCTTCCCCTGCTTCGTTGGGAAAGGATTCTGGCATTCCTGTCGCACAGCAAGAGGACGTGCTCTCAACAGGACAGTCGAGAGGAGCTTTAGCGGTCGTGCCACTTTTCCAAAAGACCCCCAATGACTCAGTACACTCGAGATGAACCTGATTTCCCTGCCCTGCCTCGAAGATCACCCCAAGCTTCGAATCACACCATGGTGGCAAGTGCGACAACCCTTTGGCACCTGAAGTGAAAGCCACAGATACCTGTGTCAACCCGTCTGGAAGCCTTAAACTGCTGCTACAGCTCGGGAGGAAAACGGACGTGTATGTCTCCACTTGAGAAGAGTCCTGACTCTCCTGTGGAGACTCTCGTCTCCACTCGAGAAGAACACTGAGGGCCCCACCACAACTCAAACGGGGCTCCATTTCCCCCTCTTCTGCTCCAGATGAAGGTTCCTTTCCCTGCTTCGTCGGGAAAGGATTCTGGCGTTCCTGTCGCATAGCAAGAGGACGTGCTCTCAACAGGAAAGTCGAGAGGAACTCCAGAGGTGGTGCCACCATTCCAATAGACCCCCAAATGTCTCAGTCCACTCCAGATGAACCTGATTTCCCTGCCCTGCCTCGAAAGTCACTCTGAGCATCGAATCACACCATGGTCTCACGTGCAACAGCCCTGTGGCACCTCGAGGGAAAGCCAAAGATCACTGTGTCAACTCGTCGGGAAGCCTGACACTGCTGCTGCAGCTCGGGAGGAAAGTGGACGTGCATGTAACCACAGAACATGAGGGCTGACTCCCCTGGGGATACTCAAGAGGAACCCCAAGATCCATGCCAACACTGGAGAGGAAATCTCAGGTTCTGGCCGCAGTTACAGACGAGGACCTAGTACCCGACACTGACAGAAGACGAATCCCGAGGGGCCCCTCACAACTTGCGTGGAGCCTGGTCTTTCCTGAGGCCACGCCAGCGGGTCCCTGAGGTCCCCATCATAACTCGAGTGGGACCTGCTGCAACTAGAGAAAAACTACGAGGTTCTCCCCTGCATGTGAGATGAGGCCCTTTTCTACTGCGGCATCTCGAGGGAAATCACGCCTTCCCTCTTGAACCTCACAAGGGTACTTCCCACCCTTTCTGCAACACAAGAAGTTCCCTGACATACCCGTCCCTACATGGGAGGAACACTGAGTATCCCAGCACAACTCAGGAGGAGCCCGTTTGCCCCTCGTGAGCTCGAGATGAGGGTCCTTTCCCTGTTTCATCGGGAAATGAATCCCGCCATTCCCGTCGCATCTCAAGAGGTGGCGCTCACAACAGTAAAGCCGAGATCTCCAGTGTTCGTGCCAACATACTAAAAGCCCCCACATGTCTCAGTCCTCTCCAGATGAACCTGATTTCCCTGCACTACCTCGAGTGTTACCGCGAATCACCTCACACAATGGTGGCTCATGCCACAGCCCTGTGGCATCTCGAGGGAAAGACAGAGATCCCTGGGTCAACTCGATGGGAACCCTGACACTGCTGCTACAGCTTGGGAGGAAAGCAGACGTGCATGTAACCACATAAAACGAGGCCTGACTCCCCTGGGTAGATTCCAGAGGAACCCCAAGATCCATGCCAGCACTGGAGAGGAAACCTCAGGCTCCAGCTTCGACTCCAAATTGGGAGTTAGGACCTGGCCCCGATTGGACAGCAATCCTGTAGGGCCTCTCTCAAACCGCACGGAGACTGGCCTTTCCTGATGCCACTTAAGTGGGTCCCTGAGTCCCCGTGGTAACTGGAGAGGGACCTTCCTGCTTCTCGAGAAAAACCAGGAGGTTCTCCCCTCCAGGCGAGATGAGGCCAATTTCTGCTGCGGCATCTCGAGAGAAATCACGCCTTCCCTCCTGAACCTCAAAGGGTCCTTCACACCATTGTTGCAACTCAACAAGTTCCCCGACATACCCGTCTCCACTCGAGAGAAACACTGAGGGTCCCACCAAAGCTCAAGAGGGGCTCCCTTTCCACCTTCTTCGCTCCAGATAAGGGTTCCTTTCCCTGCTTCGCCAGGAAAGGATTCTGGCGTTCCCGTAGCACAGCAAGAGGACACACTCTCAACAGGAATGTCGAGAGGAACTCCAGGGGTCGTACCACCATTCCAAAAGACCCCCAAACGTCTCAGTCCACTCCAGATGAACTTGATTTCCCTGCCCTGCCTCGAAGGTCACCCCGAGCGTCGAATCACACCATGGTGGCACTTGCGACATCCCTGTGGCACCTTGAGGGAAAGCCACATTTCCCTGCGTCAACCTGTCGGGAAGCCTGACACTGCTGCTTCAGCTCGGGAGGAAAGTGGACATGTATGTCTCCACTCGAGACGAGTCCTGACTCTCCTGTGGAGACTCCAGAAGTACCCCAAGATTCATGTCAGCACTGGAGAGGAAACCTCAGGTTCTGGCCACAGTTCCAAATGAGGAGCTAGGACTTGACACGACTGGAGAGGAATCCTGAGGGGCCCCTCGCAACTCGCATGGAGACTGGTCTTTCCTGAGGCCATGCCAGCGAGTCCCTGAGGGCCCCATCGTAACTCGAGAGGGACCTGCCGCAACTCGAGAAAAACCAGGAGGTTCTCCCCTCCAGGCGAGATGAGTCCGTTTTCTGCTGTGGCATCCCGAGGGAAATCACGCCTTCCCTCCTGAACCTCAAAGGGTCCTTCCCACCCTTGCCGCAACTCAAGAAGTTCCCGCCATACCCGTCTCCCCTCGGGAGGAACACTGAGAGTCCCACCACAACTCAAGAGGAGCCCCATTTCCCCCTCATGTGCTCGAGATGAGGGTCCCTTTCCCTGCTTCGTGGGGAAAGGATTCCCACTGTTCTCGTCGCCTCTCAAGAGGTGGCACTCTCAACAGGAAAGCCGAGATCTCCAGGGGTCGGCCAACATACTAAAAGTCCCCGAATTGTCTCAGTCCACTCCAGATGAACCTGATTTCCCTGCACTAACTCGAGTGTCACCTGCGTATCGCTTCACACCATGGTGGCTCGTGCCACAGCCCTGTGGCATCTCGAGGGAAAGACAGAGATCCCTGGGTCAACTCGACGGGAAGACTGACACTGCTGGTACAGCTCGGGAGGAAAGCGGACATGCATGTAACCACAGGAGACGAAGCCTGACTCCCCTGGGGAGACTCCAGAGGAACCCCAAGATCCATGCCACCACTAGAGAGGAAACCTCAGGTTTCAGCTTTGGCTCCAGATGGTGACTTAGGACCCGGCACTAACTTGAGAGCAATCCCGGGGGCCCCTCTAACCTCACACGGAGTCTGGCCTTTCCTGAGGCCACACCAGCGGGTCCCTGAGGACCCCGTCGTAACTCGAGAGGGACCTGCCACAACTCGAGAAAAACAAGGAGGTTCTCCCCTGCGGGCGTGAGAGGCCATTTTCTGCTGTGGCATCTCGAGTCAAATCACGCCTTCCCTCTTGAACCTCGCAAGGGTCCTTCCCACCCTTGCGGCAACTCAAGAAGTTTCCCAACATACCTGTCTCCACGTGGGAGGAACACCAAGGTTCCCGGCACAATTCAGGAGAAGACCCGTTTCCCCCTTGTAAGCTCAAGATGAGGGACCCTTTCCAGGCTTCATCAGGAAAGGATTCCCGCCATTCCCATCACATCTCAAGAGGTGGCGCTCTCAACAGGAAAGCCAAGATCTCCAGGGGTCATGCCAACATACTAAAAGTTTCCAGATGTTTCAGTCCACTCCAGATGATCCTGATTCCCCTGCACTACCTCGAGTGTCACCCGCGTATCACCTCACACCACAGTGGCTCATGCCACAGCCCTGTTGCATCTCGAAGGAAAGACAGAGATCCCTGGGTCAACTCGACAGGAAGCTTGACACTGCAGATACAGCTTGGGTGGAAAGCGTATGTGCATGTAACCACAGGAGACGAGGCCTGACTCGCCTGGAGAGACTCCAGAGGAACCACAAGATCCAAGCCAGCACTGGAGAGGGAACCTCAGGTTCCAGCTTCGGCTCCAGACAGGGACTTAGAACCTGGCACCAACTGGAGAAGAATCCTGACAGGCCCTTCTCAAGTCGCACGGAGACTGGCCTTTCCAGAGGCCTCGAGAGCAGGTCCCTGAGGTCCCCATCGTAACTCGAGAGGGACCTGCCCCAACTCGAGAAAAACCAGGAGGTTCTCCCCTGCAGGCAAGATGAGGCCCTTTTCTGCTGCGGCATCTCGAGGGAAATCACGCCTTCCCTTTTGAACCTCGCAAGCATCCTTCCCACCCTTGCTGCAACTCAAGAAGTTCTGCCACATACCCGTCCCCACGCAGGAGGAACACCGAGTGTCCCGGCAAAAATCAGGAGGAGCCAATCACGCCTTCCCTTTTGAACCTCGCAAGCATCCTTCCCACCCTTGCTGCAACTCAAGAAGTTCTGCCACATACCCGTCCCCACGCAGGAGGAACACCGAGTGTCCCGGCAAAAATCAGGAGGAGCCAAGATTCCCCCTCGTGAGCTTGAGATGAGGGTCATTTTCCCTGCTTCTTTGGTAAAGGATTCCTGCCGTTCTGATTGCATCTCAAGAGGTGGCCTTCTCAGCAGGAAAGCCACGATCTCCAGGGATCGTACCAACATACTAAAAGTCCCCCAGATATCTCAGTCCACCCCATAGGAACCTGATTTCCCTGCCCTGCCTCGAGTGTCACCTGTGTGTCACCTCACAAAATGGTGGCTCATGCCACAGCCCTGTGGCATCTCAAGTGAAAGACAGAGATCCTTGGGTCAACTCGACAGGAAGCGTGACACTGCTGCTACACCTTGGGAGGAAAGCGTACGTGCATGTAACCACAGGAGTCGAGGCCTGACTTCCCTGGGGATACTCGAGAGGAACCCCAAGATCCATGCCAGCACTGCAGAGGAAACCTCAGGTTCCAGCTACGACTCCAGATGGGGACTTAGGACCCGATACCGACTGGAGAGGAATCCCGAGGGGCCCCTCTCAACTTGCATGGAGATTGGCCTTTACTGAGGCCTCGCTATCGGGCACCTGAGGTCCCCATCGTAACTCGAAAGGGACCTGCAGCAACTCGAGAAAAATCAGGAGGTTCTCCCCTCCAGGCGAGATGAGGCCGTTTTCTGCTGTGGCATCCCGAGAGAAATCACGCATTCCCTCCTGAACCTCAAAGGGTCTTTCACACCCTTGCTGCAACTCAAGAAGTTCCATGACATACCCATCTCCACTCGAGAGGAACACAGATGGTCCCACCACAACTCAAGAGGGGCCCCCTTTCCCCCTCCTCCACTCCAGATGAGTTTTCCTTTCCCTGCTTCGTCAGCAAAGGATTCTGGCATTCCTGTCGCACAGCAAGAGGACGTGCTCACAACAAGAAAGTCTAGAGGAATTCCAGGGTTCTTGCCCCATTTCAAAAGACCCCCAAATATCTCAGTCCACACCAGATGAACATGATTTCCCTGCCTTACCTCGAAGGTCACCCCGAGCATCGAATCACACCATGGTGGCATATGCGACAGCCCTGTGGCACCTCGAGGGAAAGTCACAGGTCCCTGTGTCAACTCGTCGAGAAGCCTGACACTGTTGCTACAGCTCGGGAGGAAAGCAGACGTGTATGTCTCCACTCAAGAAGATTCCTGACTCTCCTGTGCAGAATCCAGGGGTACCCCAAGATCCATGTCAGCACTGGAGAGGAAACCTCAGGTTCTGGCCGCAGTTCCAAATGAGGACCTAAGACCTGACACTGACTGGAGAGCAACACCGAGGGGCCCCTCGCAACTTGCATGGAGACTGGTCTTTCCTGAGGCCATGCCAGCAGATCCCTGAGGTCCCCGTCGTAACTCGAGAGGGACCTGCCGCAACTCGAGAAAAACCAGGAGGATCTCCCCTGAAGGCGAGATGAGGCCCTTTTCTGCTACGGCGTCTCTAGGGAAATCACGACTTCCCTCTTGAACCTTGCAGGGGTCTTTCCCACCCTTGCTGCAACTCAAGAAGTTCCCCGACATAATTGTCCTCATGCGGGAGGAACACCAGTGTTCCCGGCACAACACATAGGAGCCCCGTTTGCCCCTCGTGAGCTCGAGATTAGGGTCCCTTTTCCTGCTTCGTCAGAAATGGATTCCCAGCATTACCATCGCATCTCAAGAGGTGGCGCTCTCAACAGGAAAGCCGAGATCTCCAGGAGTCGTGCCAACATACTAAAAGTCCCCCAGATGTCTAACATCACTCCAGATGAAACTGATTTCCCTGCACTGCCTCGAGTGTCACACGCATATCGACTCACACCACGGTGGCTCATGCCACAGGCCTGTGGCATCTCGAGGGAAAGACAGAGATCCCGGGGTCAAGTTGAGGGGAAGCCTGACACTGCAGCTACAGCTCGGGAGGAAAGCGGGCCTGCACGCAACCACAGGAGACGAGGCCTGACTCCCCTTGAGAGACTCCAGAGAAACCCCAAGTTCCATGCCAGCACTGGAGAGGAAACCTCAGGTTCCAGCTTCAGCTCCAGATGGGGACTTAGGACCCGGCACTGACTGGAGAGGAATCCCGAGGAGCCCTTCTCAACTCGCACAGAGACTGGTCTTTCCAGAGTCCATCCGAGAGGGTCCCTGATTTCCTGTCATAATTTGAGAGGGACCTGCTGCAACTCGAGAAAAACCAGGAGGTTCTCCCCTCCAGGCGAGATGAGGCTGTTTTCTGCTGCTGCATCCCTAGAGAAAACCGGCCTTCCCTCCTGAACCTCAAAGGGTCTTTCACAGCCTTCCTACAACCCAAGAAGTTGCCCAACATAACCATCTCTATTCGAGAGGAACCCTGAGGATCCCACCACAACTCAAGAGGAGCCCGCTTTCCCCCTCCTACACTCCCGATGAGGGATCCTTTCCCTGTTCGACAGGAAAGGATTCTGGCGTTCCTGTCACAGAACAAGAGGGCGTGCTCTCAACAGAAAAGTCCAGAGGAACTCCAGGGGTCATGCCACCATTCCAAAAGACACCCAAATGTCTCAGTCCACTCCAAATGAACCTGATTTCCCTGCACTGCCTCGAAGGTCAACCTGAGCATCGGATCATACCATGGGGGCATCTGTGACAGCCCTGTGGCACCTCTAGGGAAAGCCAAAGATCCCCGTCTCAACTCTTCGGGAAGCCTGACACTGCTACTACAGCTTGGGAGGAAAATGGACGTGTAGGTTTCCACTTGAGAAGAGTCCTGACTCTCCTGCGGAGACTCCAGAGGAACCCCAACATCCATGTCAGCACTGGAGAGGAAACTTCAGGCTTTGGCTGCAGTTCCAGACGAGTACCTAGGACCCGACACTGACTGGACAGGAATCCCGAGGGGCCCCTCGCAACTCGTATGGAGACTGGTCTTTCCTGAGGCCACGCCAGTGGGTCCCTGATGTCCCTGTCGTAACTCGAGAGGGACCTGCCACACCTCAAGAAAAACCAGGAGGTTCTCCCCTGCAAGCCAGATGAGGCCCTTTTCTGCTGTGGCATAACGGGGAAATCACACCTTCCCACTTGAACCTCACAAGCGTCGTTCCCACCCTTGCTGCAACTCAAGAAGTTCCTCAACATACCAGTCCCCATGCGGGAGGAACACGAGGGGTCCCGGCACAACTCAGGAGGAGCCTCGTTTCCCCATCGTGAGCTCGAGATGAGGGTCTTTTTCCCCCCTTCGTCGGGAAAGGATTCCCGCCGTTTTCATCACATCTCAAGTGGTGGCGCTCTCAACAGGAAAGCCGAGATGTCCAGGGGTCGAGCCAACATACTAAAAGACCCCCAGATGTCTCAGTCCATTCCAGATGAACGTGAATTCCCTGCACTACCTCGAGTGTCACCTGCCAATCGCCTCACACCATGGTGGCTCGTGCCCCCTGTGGCATCTCAAGGAAAACACAGAGATCCCGAGGTCAAGTCGAGGGGAAGACTGACACTGCAGCTACAGCTCGTGAGAAAAGCAGACGCGCTTGCAACCCCAGGAAACGAGGCCTGACTCCGCTTGAGAGACTCCAGAGAAACCCCAAGTTCCATACCAGCACTGGAGAGGAAACCTCAGGTTCCAGCTTCGGCTCTAGACGGGGACTTTGGACCCGGCACAGACTGGAGAGGAATCCCGAGGAGCCTCTCTCCACTTGCACGGAGACTGGCCTTTCCTGAGGCCACGCAAGAGGCTCCCTGAAGTCCCTGTCCTAACTCGAGAGGGACCTGCCACAACTTGAGAAAAACCAGGAGGTTCTCCCCTCCAGGCGAGATGAGGCCGTTTTCTGCTGTGACATCCCAAGAGAAAATGGGCCTTCCTTCCTGAACCTCAAAGGGTCTTTCACAGCCTTCCTACAACCCAAGTAGTTGCCCGACATAACCATCTCTACTCGAGAGGAACCCTGAGGATCCCACCAAGAGGAGCCTCTTTCCTCCTCCTACAGTCCGATGAGGGATCCTTTCCCTGTTCGACAGGAAAGGATTCTGGCGTTCCCATTGCAGAGCAAGAGGGCATGCTCTCAACAGGAAAGTCCAGAGGAACTCCAGGGGTCATGCCACCATTCCAAAAGACCCTCAAAGGTCTCAGTCCACTCCAGATGAACCTGATTTCCCTGCACTGCCTCGAAGGTCACCCTGAGCATCAGATCATACCATGGGGGCATCTGTGACATCCCTGTGCACCTTGAGGGAAAGCCACAGATCCCTGTGTCAACTCGTTGGGAAGCCTGACACCGCTGCTACAACTTGGGAGGAAATTGGACGTGTAGGTCTCCAATTGAGAAGAGTCCTGACTCTCCTGTGGAGACTCCAGAGTAACTCCAAGATCCATGTCAGCACTGGAGAGGAAACCTCAGGTTCTGGCTGCAGTTCCAGATGAGTACCTAGGACCCGACACTGACTGGACAGGAATCCCGAGGGGCCTCTCGCAACTCGCATGGAGACTGGTCTTTCCTGAGGCAAAGCCAGCGTGTCCCTGAGGTCCCCGTCGTAACTCGAGAGGGACCTGCCGCAACTCGGGAAAAACCAGGAAGTTCTCCCCTGCAGGCGAGATGAGGCCCTTTTCTGCTGTGGCATCCCAAGAGAAAACCTGCCTTCCCTCCCGAACCTCAAAGGGTCCTTAACAGCCTTGCTACAACTCAAGAAGTTCCCCGACATAAACATCTCCATTCGAGAGGAACACTGAGGGTCCCACCACAACTCAAGAGGAGTCCCCTTTCCTGCTCCTCCGCTCCCGATGAGGGATCCTTTCCCTGCATCGAAAGGAAAGGATTCTGGTGTTCCCGTCGTAGAGCTAGAGGGCGTGCTCTCAACAAGAAACTCGAGAGGAACTCCAGGGGTCCTGCCACCATTCCAAAAGACCCCCAAATGTCTCAGTCCACTCCAATGAACCTGATTTCCCTGCACTGCCTCGAAGGTCACCCTGAGCATCGAATCACACCACGGTGGCATCTGTGACAGCCCAGTGGCACCTTGAGGGAAAGCCACAGATCCCTGTGTCCACTCGTCGGGAAGCCTGACATTGCTGCTACAGCTTGAAAGGAAAACGGACGTGTGTGTCTCCATTTGAGAAGAGTCCTGACTCTCCTGTGGAGACTCCAGAGGAACCCCAACATCCATGTCAGCACTGGAGAGGAAACTTCAGACTTTGGCTGCAGTTCCAGACGAGTACCTAGGACCCGACACTGACTGGACAGGAATCCCGAGGGGCCCCTCGCAACTCGTATGGAGACTGGTCTTACCTGAGGCCACGCCAGCGGGTCCCTGAGGTCCCCGTCGTAACTCGAGAGGGACCTGCCACAACTCGAGACAAACCAGGAGGTTCTCCCCTGCACGCGAGATGAGGCCATTTTCTGCTGTGGCATCACTATGGAAATCATGACTTCCCACTTGAACCTCGCAAACGTCCTTCCCACCCTTGCTGCAACTCAAGAAATTCTCCGACATACCAGTCCCCACGCGGGAGGAATACTAAGGGTCCCGGCACACCTCAGGAGGAGCCTCGGTTCCACATCGTGAGCTCGAGATGACGGTCTTTTTCCCTGCTTCGTTGGGAAAGGATTCCCGCCGTTACCGTCACATCTCAAGACGTGGGGCTCTCAACAGGAAACCCGAGATCTCCAGGGGTCGTGCCAGCATACTAAAAGTCCCCCAGATGTCTCAGTCCACTCCAGATGAACCTGATTTCCCTGCACTACCTCGAGTGTCACCTGCATATCGCCTCACACCAAGGTAGCTTCGTGCCACAGGCCTGTGGCATCTCGAGGGAAAGACTGAGATCCCGAAGTCAAGTTGAAGGGAAGCCTGACAATGCAGCTACAGCCCAAGAGGAAAGTAGAAGTGCATGCAACCACAGGAGACGAGGCCTGACTCCCCTTGAGAGACTCCAGAGAAACCCCAAGTTCCATGCCAGAACTGGAGAGGAAACCTCAGGTTCCAGCTTCGGCTCCAGACGAGTACTTAGGACCCGCCACCGACTAGAGAGGAATCGCGAGGAGCCCCTCTCAACTCGCACGGAGACTGGCCTTTCCTGAGGCCACCCAAGAGGGTCCCTGAGGTCCCTGTCGTAACTCGAGAGGGACCTGCCGCAACTCGAGAAAAACCAGGAGGTTCTCCCCTCCAGGCGAGATGAGGCCGTTTTCTGCAGCGGCATCCCAATAGAAAACCGACCTTCCCTCCTGAATCTCAAAGGGTCCTTCACAGCCTTGCTACAAACCAAGAAGTTCACCCACATAATCGGTGAACTTTCCTGCTCCGACAGGAAAGGATTCTGGCATTCCCGTGGCACAGCAAGAGGGCGTGCTCTAAATAGGAAGTCGAGAGGAAATCCAGGGGTAGTGCCAGCATACTAAAAGTCCCCCAGATGTCTCAGTCCACTCCAGATGAACCTGATTTCCCTGCACTGCCTCGAAGGTCACCCTGAGCATCGAATCACAGAATGGTGGCATCTGCGACAGCCCTGTGGCACCTCGAGGGGAAGTCACAGATCCCTGAGTCAACTCGTCGGGAAGCCTGACACTGCTGCTACAGCTTGGAGGAAAACGGACGTGTATGTCTCCACCTGAGAAGAGTCCTGACTCTCCTGTGGAGACTTCAGAGGAAACCCAAGATCCAAGTCAACACTGGAGAGGAAACCTCAGGTTCTGGCTGCAGTTCCAGACGAGTACCTAGGACCCGACACTGACTGGACAGGAATCCCGAGGGGCCCCTCGCAACTCATATGAAGACTGGTCTTTCCTGAGGCCATGCCAGCAGGTCCCTGAGGTCCCCGTCGTAACTCGAGAGGGACCTGCCACAACTCGAGAAAAACCAAGAGGTTCTCCCCTGCAGGCCAGATGAGGCCATATTCTCCTGCGGCATCCCAAAAGAAAACCGGCCTTCCTTCCTGAACATCAAAGGGTCCTTCTCAGCCTTGCTACAATGCAAGAGGTTCCCCGACATAACCTTCTCCACACGAGGGGAAAACTGAGGGTCCCACCACAACTCAAGAAGAGCCCCCTTTCCCCCTCCTCCACTCCTGAAGAGGGATCCTTTCCCTGCTTTGACAGGAAAGGATTCTGGCGTTCCCGTCGCAGAGCAAGAGGGCGTGCTTTCAACAGGAAATTCGAGAGGAACTCCAGGCGTCATGCCACCATTCAAAAAGACCCCCAAATGTCTCAGTCAACTCCATATGAACCTGATTTCCCTGTACTGCCTCGAAGGTCTCCCTGAGCATCGAATCACACCATGGTGGCATCTGCGACAGCCCTGTGGCACCTCGAGGGAAAGCCACAGATCCCTGTGTCAACGCGTCGGGAAGCCTGACACTGCTGCTACAGCTTGGGAGGAAAACGGACATGTATGTCTCCAACTGAGAAGAGTCCTGACTGTCCTGTGGAGACTCCAGAGGAAACCCAAGATCCATATCAGCACTGGAGAGGAAACCTCAGGTTCTGGCTGCAGTTCCAGACGAGTACCTAGGACCCCACACTGACTGGACAGGAAACCCGAGGGGCCCCTTGCAACTCGTATGGAGACGGGTCTTTCCTGAGGCCACGCCAGCGGGTCCCTGAGTTCCCCATCATAACTCGAGAGGGACCTGCCGCAACTCGAGTAAAACCACGAGGTTTTCCCCTGCAGGCGAGATGAGGCCCTTTTCTGCTGTGGCATCACTAGGGAAATCACGCCTTCCCACTGGAACCTCGCAAGCATCCTTCCAACCCCTGCTGCAACTCAAGAACCAGTCCCCACGCAGGAGGAACACTAAGGGTCCCAACACACCTCAGGAGGAGCCTCATTTCCCCATCGTGAGCTCGAGATGAGGCTCTTTTTCTTTGCTTCATTGGGAAAGGATTCCCGCCATTCCCGTCACCTCTCAAGAGGTGGCTCTCTCAACAGGAAAGCCGAGATCTCCAGGGGTTGTGCCAACATACTAAAAATCCCCCAGATGTCTCAGTCCACTCCAGATGAAACTGATTTCCCTGCACTACCTCGAATGTCACCTGCGTATCGCCTAACACCATGGTGGCTCATGCCGCAGGCCTGTGGCATCTCGAGGGAAAGACAGAGAACCCAGGGTCAAGTCGAGGGGAACCTGACACTGCAGCTACAGCTCGCGAGGAAAGCGGACGTGCATGCAACCACAGGAGACGACGCCTGACTCCCTTTGAGAGACTCCAGAGAAACCCCAAGTTCCATGCCAGCACTGGAGAGGAAACCTCAGGTTCCAGCTTCGGCTCCAGACGGGGACTTAGGACCCGGCAACGACTGGAGAGGAATCCCGAGGAGCCCCTCTCCACTCGCACGGAGACCTGCCTTCCCTGAGGCCACGTGAGAGGGTCCCTGAGGTCCCCGTCATAACTCGAGAGGGACCTGCCGCAACTCGAGAAAAACCAGGAGGTTCCCCCTCCAGGCGAGATGAGGTCGTTTTCTGCTGCGCCATCCCAAGAGAAAACCAGCCTTCCCTCCTGAAACTCAAAGGGTTCTCCACAACCTTGCTACAACCCAAGAAGTTCCCCGACATAACCATCTCCACTCGAGAGGAACACTGAGAGTCCCATCACAACTCAAGAGGAGACCCCTTTCCCCCTCCTCTGCTCCTGATGAGGGATCCTTTCTCTGCTTAGAAAGGAAAGGGTTTTGCCGTTCCCGTTGCACAGCAAGAGGGTGTGCTCTCAACAGGAAAGTCGAGAGGAACTCCAGGCTTCATGCCACCATTCCAAAAGACCCCCAAATGTCTCAGTCCACTCGAGATGAACGTGATTTCCCTGCACTGCCTCAACGGTCACCCTGAGCATCGAATCACACCACAGTGGCATCTGCGACAGCCCTGTGGCACCTGCAGGGAAAGCCACAGATCCCTGTGTCTACTCTTCGGGAAACCTGACACTGCTGCTACAGCTTGGGAGGGAAACGGGCGTGTATGTCTCCACCTGAGAAGCGTCCTGACTCTTCTGTGGAGACTCCAGAGGAACCACAAGGTCCATGTCAGGACTGGAGAGGAAACCTCAGGTTCTGGCAGCAGTTCCAGACGAGTACCTAGGACCCGACATTGACTGGACAGGAATCCCAAAGGGCCCCTTGAAACTTGTATGGAGACTGGTCTTTCCTGAGGCCATGCCAGCGGGTCCCTCAGGTCCCCATCGTAACTCAAGAGGGACCTGCCGCAAGTTGAGAAAAACCAGGAGTTTCTCCCCAGCAGGCCAGATGAGGCCCTTTTCTGCTGTGGCATCATGAGGGAAATCACGCCTTCCCACTTGAACATCACAAGCGTCCTCCCCACCCTTGCTGCAACTCAAGAAGTTCCCCGACATACCAGTCCCCATGCGGGAGGAACAATAATGGTCTCTGAAAACCTCAGGAGGAGCCTCGTTTCCCCATCGTGAGCTCAAGATGAGGGTCTTTTTCCCTGGTTCGTCGGGCAATGATTCCTGCCGTTTCTGTCACCTCTCAAGAGGTGGCGCTCTCAACAGGAAAGCTGAGATCTCCAGGGGTCGTGCCAACATACTAAAAGTCCCCTAGATGTCTCAGTCCACTCCAGGTGAAACAGATTTCCCTGCACTACCTCGAGTGTCACCTGCGTATCGCCTCACACCACGGTGGCTCGTACAAGAGGCCTGGGCATCTCAAGGGAAAGACAGAGATCCCGGAGTCAAGTCGAGGTGAAGCCTGACACGGCAGCTACAGCTCGGGAGGAAAGCGGATGTGCATGCACCCACAGGAGACGAGGCCTGACTCCCCTGGAGAGACTCCAGAGAAAAGCCAAGTTCCACGCCAGCACTGGAGAGGAAACCTCAGGTTCCAGCTTTGGCTCCATACGGGGACTTAGGACCTGGCACCGACTGTAGAGGAATCCCGAAGAGCCCCTCTCAACTCGCACATAGACTGGCCTTTCCTGAGGCCACGGGAGACGGTCCCTGAGGTCCCCGTCATTACCTCGAGAAAAACCAGGAGGTTCTCCCCTCCAGGCGAGATGAGGCCGTTTTCTGCTGCGGCAACACAAGAGAAAACTGGCCTTCCCTCCTGAACCTCAAAGGGTCCTTCACAGCCTTGCTACCAATCAAGAAGTTCCCCGACATAACCATCTTCACTCGAGAGGAACACTGAGGGTCCCCCCACAACTAAAGAGGAGCCCCCTTTCCCCCTCCTCCACTCCCGATTAGTGATCCTTTCCCTGTTTCTACAGGAAAGAATTCTGGCATTCCCGTCACACAGCAAGAGGGCATGATCTCAACAGGAATGTTGAGAGGAACTCCAGGGGTCATGCCACCATTCCAGAAGACCCCCAAAAGTCTCTGTCCACTCCAGATGAACCTGATTTCCCTGCACTACCTCGAAGGTCACCCTGAGCATCGAATCACTCCATGGTGGCATTTGCGACAGCCCTGTGGCACCTCGAGGGAAAGCCACAGATCCCTGTGTCAACTCGTCGGGAAGGCTGACACTGCTGTTACAGCTTGGGAGAAAATGGGCGTGTATGTCTCCACTTGAGAAGAGTCCTGACTCTCCTGTGTAGACTCCAGTGGAACGCCAAGATCCATGTCAGCACTGGAGAGGAAACCTCAGTTTCTGGCTGCAGTTCCAAACGAGTACTTAGGACCCAACACTGACTGGACAGGAATCCTGAGGGGCCCCTCGCAACTCGTATGGAGATTGATCTTTCCTGAGACCACGCCAGCAGGTCCCTGAGGTGCCTGTCGTAAGTCGAGAGGGATTTGCCGCAACTCGAGAAAAATCAGGATGTTCTCCCCTGCAGGCGAGATGAGGCCCTTTTCTGCTGTGGCATCACGAGGGAAATCACACCTTCCCACTTGAGCCTCGCAAGCGTCCTTCCCACACTTGCAGCAACTCAAGAAGTTCCCCGACTTACAAGTCCCCATGCGAGAGGAACAGTAAGGGTCCTGGCACACTTCAGGAGGAGCCTTGTTTCCCCATCGTGAGCTAGAGATGAGGGTCTTTTTCCCAGCTTCTTCGGGAAAGGATTCCCGCCGTTCAAGTCACATCTCAAGAGGTGGCGCTCTCAACAGGAAATCCGAGACCACCAGGAGTCGTTCCAATGTAATAAAAGTCCCCCAGATGTCTAAGTCCACTCCAGATGAAACTGATTTCCCTGCACTACCTCGAGAGTCACCTGCGTATCACCTCACACCACGGTGCTTTGTGTCACAGGCCAGTGGCATCTCAAGGGAAAGACAGAGGTCCCGGGGTCAAGTAGAGGGAAAGCCTGACACTCCAGCTACAGCTCGGGAGGATAGCGGACGTGGATGCAACCATAGCAGATGAGGCCTTACTCCCCTTGAGAGACTCCAGAGAAACCCCAAGTTCAATGCCAGCACTGGAGAGGAAACCTCAGGTTCCATCTTCGTCTCCAGACAGGGACTTAGGACCCGGCACTGACTTGAGAGGAATCCCAAGGAGCCCCTCTCAACTCGCATGGAGATTGTCCTTTCCTGAGGCCACGCGAGAGGGTCCCTGAGGTCCCCGTCATAACTCGAGAAGGACCTGCCGCAACTCGAGAAAAGCCAGGAGGTTCTTCCCTCCAGGTGAGATGAGACCGTTTTCTGCTGCGGCATCCCAAGAGATAACCGGCCTTCCCTCCTGAACCTCAAAGGGTTCTTCACAGCCTTGCTACAACCCAAAAAGTTCCCCGATATTACCATCTCCACTCGAGAGGAACACTGAGGGTCCCACGACAACTCAAGAGAAGCCCCCTTTCCCCCTCCTCCGCTCCCGATGAGGGATCCCTTCCCTGCTTCGACAGGAAAGGATTCTGGTGTTCCCGTCGCACAGCAAGAGGGCGTGCTCTCAACAGGAAAGTCGAGAGGCACTCCAGGGGTCATGCCACCATTCCCAAAGACCCTAAAATGTCTCAGACCACTCCAGGTGAAACTGATTTCCCTGCACTGCCTCGAAGGTCACCCTGAGCATCGAATCACACCACTGTGGCATCTGTGACAACCCTGTAGCACCTCGAGGGAAAACCACAGATCCCTGTGTCAACTCGTCGGGAAGCTTGACACTGCCTCTAGTTTGGGAGGAAAACGGACATGCACGTCTCCACTTGAGAAGAGTACTGACTCTCCTGTGGAGACTCCAGAGGAACCCCAAAATCCTTGTCAGCACTGGAGACGAAACCTCAGGTTCTGGCTGCAGTTCCAGATGAGTACTTAGGAACTGACACTGATGGGACAGGAATCCCGAGGAGCCCCTCGCAACTCGTATGGAGACTGGTCTTTCCTGTGGCCATGCCAGCGGGTCCCTGAGCTCCCCATCCTAACTCGAGAGGGACCTGCTGCAACTCGACAAACACCAGGAGGTTCTCCCCTGCAGGCCAGATGAGGCCCTTTTCTGTTGTGGCATCAGGAGGGAAATCACACCTTCCCACTTTAACCTCGCAAGCGTCCTTCCCACCCTTGCTGCAACTCAAGATGTTTCCCGATATACCCGTGCGGGAGGAACACTAAGGGTCCCGGCACACCTCAGGTGGAGCCTAGTTTCCCCATCGTGAGCTCGAATTGAGGGTCTTTTTCTCTGCTTCTTTGGGAAAGGATTCCCGCCGTTCCCGTCACATCTCAAGAGGTGGCGCTCTCAACAGGAAAGCCGAGATCTGCAGGGGGCATGCCACAATTCTATAAGTCCCCCAGATGTCTCAGTCCACTCCAGATGAACCTGATTTCCCTGCACTACCTCGAGTGTCACCTGTGTATCGCCTCACACCACGGTGGCTCGTGCCAAATGCGTCTGGCATCTCGAGGGAAAGGCAGAGATCCCAGGGTCAAGTCGAGGGGAAGCCTGACACTGCAGCTACAGCTCGGGAGGAAAGCAGACATGCATGCAACCACAGAAGACGAGGCCTGACTCCCCTTGAGAGAATCCAGGGAAACCCCAAGTTCCATGCCAGCACTGGAGAGGAAACCTCAGGTTCCAGCTTTGGATCCAGATGGGGACTTAGGGCCCGACACCAACTGGAGAGGAATCCTGAGGAGCATCTCTCAATTCGTACGGAGACTGGCCTTTCCTGAGGCCACGCGAGAGGGTCCCTGAGGTCCCCGTCGTAACTCGAGTGGGACCTGCCGCAACTCGAGAAAAACCAGGAGGTTCTCCCCTCCAGGCGAGATGAGGCCATTTTCTGCTGCGGCATCCCAAGAGAAAACCAGCTTTCCCTTCTGAAACTCAAAGGGTCATTCTCAGCCTTGCTCCAATCCAAGAAGTTCCCCGACATAACCATCTCCAATCGAGAGGAACACTGAGGGTCCCACCACAACTCAAGAGGAGACCCCCTTCCCACTCTTTCACTCCCGATGAGGGATCCTTTCCCTGCTTCGAAAGGAAAGGGTTTTGGCGTTCCCATCGCACAGCAAGAGGGCATGCTCTCAACAGGAAAGTCGAGAGGAACTCCAGGCGTCATGCCCCCATTCCAAAAGACCCCCAAATGTTTCAGTCCACTCCAGATGAACCTCATTTACCTGCACTGCCTCAACGGTCACCCCGAGCATCCAATCACATCACGGTGGCATCTGCGACAGCCCTGTGGCACCTCAAGGGAAAGCCTCAGATCCCTGTGTCAACTCATCGGGAAGCCTGACACTGCTGCTACAGCTTGGGAGGGAAACGGGCGTGTATGTCTCCACCTGAGAAGAGTCCTGACTCTCCTGTGGAGACTCCAGAGGAACCCCAAGATCCATGTCAGCACTGGAGAGGAAACCTCAGGTTCTGGCTGCAGTTCCAGACGAGTACCTAGGACCCGACACTGACTGGACAGGAATACCGAGGGGCCCCTCGCAACTCATATGGAGACTGGTCTTTTCTGAGGCCACGCCAGCGGGTCCCTCAGGTCCCCGTCGTAAATCGAGAGGGACCTGCCGCAACTCGAGAAAAACGAGGAGGTTCTCCCCTGCAGGGCAGATGAGGCCCTTTTCTGCTGTGGAATCACGAGGGAAATCACGCCTTCCCACTGGAACCTCGCAAGCGTCCTTCCCACCCTTGCTGTAACTCAAGAAGTTCCCCGACAGACCAGTCCCCATGCGGGAGGAACACTAAGGGTCCCGGCACACCTCAGGAGGAGCCTCGTTATCCCATCGTGAGCTCGAGGTGAGGGTCTTTTTCCCTGCTTCGTCGGGAAAGGATTCCCACTATTCCCCTCGCATCTCAAGAGGTGGCGCTCTCAACAGGGAAGCCGAATATCCAGGAGTTGTGTCGACATACTAAAAGTCCCCCAGATGTCTCAGTCCACTCCAGATGAACCTGATTTCCCTGCACTGACTTGAAGGTCACCCTGAGCATCGAATCACACCACGGTGGCATCTGCGACAGCCCTGTGGCACCTCGAGGGAAAGCCACAGATCCCTGTGTCAACTCGTCGGGAAGCCTGACACTGCTGCTACAGGTTGGGAGGGAAACAGGCGTGTATGTCTCCACCTGAGAAGAGTCTTAACTCTCCTGTGGAGACTCCAGAGGAACCACAAGGTCCATCTCAGCACTGGAGAGGAAAAATCAGGTTCTGGCTGCAGTTCCAGACAAGTACCTAAGACACAACACTGACTGGACAGGAATACCGAGGGGCCCCTCGCAACTCGTATGGAGACTGGTCTTTTCTGAGGCCACGCCAGCGGGTCCCTCAGGTCCCCATTGTAACTCGAGAAGGACCTGCCGCAACTCGAGAAAAACCAGGAGGTTCTCCCCTGGAGGCCAGATGAGGCCCTTTTCTGCTGTGGCATCACGAGGGAAATCATGCCTTCCCACTGGAACCTCGCAAGCGTCCTTCCCACCCTTGCTGCAACTCAAGAAGTTCCCCGACAGACCAGTCCCCACGCGGGAGGAACAATAAGGGTCCCGGCACACCTCAGGAAGAGCCTCATTATCCCATTGTGAGCTCGAGATGAGGGTCTTTTTCCCTGCTTCGTCGGTAAAGGATTCCCACCATTGGCTTTGCATCTCAAGAGGTGGCGCTCTCAACAGGAAAGCCGAGAACTCCAGGGGTCGTGCCAACATACCAAAGTCCCCCAGATGTCTCAGTCCACTCCAGATGAACCTGATTTCCCTGCACTACCTCGAGTGTCACCTTGTATCTCCTCACACCATGGTGGCTCATGCCACAGGCCTGTGGCATCTCGAGGGAAAGACAGAGATCCCGGGGTCAAGTCGAGGGGAAGCCTGACACTGCAGCTACAGCTCGGGAGGAAAGCGGACGTGCATGCAACCATAGGAGACGAGGCCTGACTGCCCTTGAGAGACTCCAGAGAAACGCCAAGTTCCATGCCAGCACTGGAGAGGAAACCTCAGGTTCCAGCTTCGGCTCCAGACGGGAACTTAGGACCCGGCACTGAATGGAGAGGAATCCCGAGGAGCCCTTCTCAACTCACACGGAGACTTGCCTTTCCTGAGGCCATGCGAGAGGGTCCCTAAGGTCCCCGTCGTAACTGAGAGGGACCTCCCGCAACTCGAGAAAACCAGGAGGTTCTCCCCTCCAGGCGAGATGAGGCCGTTTTCTGCTGCGGCATCCCAAGAGAAAACCAGCCTTCCCTCTGAACATCAAAGGGTCCTTCTCAGTCTTGCTACAATGTGAAAAGTTTCCCGACATATCCATCTCCAATCGAGTGGAACACTGAGGGTCCCACCACAACACAAGAGAAGCCTCCTTTCCCCCTCCGCTGCTCCCGATGAGGGATCCTTTCCCTGCTTTGACAGGAAAGTATTCTGGCCTTCCCGTCACACAGCAAGAGGGTGTGATCTCAACAGGAAAGTCGAGGGGAACTCCAGGCGTCGTGCCAATATTCCAAGAGACCCCCAAATGACTCAGTCCACTCCAGATGAACCTGATTTCCCTGCACTGCCTCAACAGGAAGGTCACCCTGAGCATCGAATCACACCATGGTGGCATCTGCGACAGCCCTGTGGCATCTCAAGGGAAAGCCACAGATCCCTGTGTCAACTCTTCGGGAAGCTTGACACTGCCTCTACAGTTTGGGAGGAAAACGGACGTGCACGTCTCCACTTGAGAAGAGTACTGACTCTCCTGTGGAGCCTCTAGAGGAACCCCAAGATCCATGTCAGCACTGGAGAGGAAACCTCAGGTTCTGGCTGCAGTTCCAGACGAGTACCTAGGACCCAACACTGACTGGACAGGAATCCCGAGGGGCCCCTCGCAACTCGTATGGAGACTGGTCTTTCCTGAAGCCACTCCAGCGGGTCCCTCAGGTCCCCGTTGTAACTGGAGAGGGACCTGCCGCAACTCGAGAAAAACCAGGAGGTTCTCCCCTGCAGGCCAGATGAGGCCCTTTTCGGCAGTGGCATCACGAAGGAAATCACGCCTTCCCACTGGAACCTCGCAAGCGTCCTTCCCACCCTTGCTGCAACTCAAGAAGTTCCCCGACATACCAGTCCCCACACGGGAGGAACACTAAGGGTCCTGGCACACCTCAGGAGGAGCCTCATTTCCCAATTGTGAGCTTGAGATGAGGGTCTTTTTCCCTGCTTCGTCGGGAATGGATTCCTGTCGTTCCCGTCACATCTGAAGAGGTGGCGCTCTCAACAGGAAAGCCGAGATATCCAGGGGTCGTGCCAACATACTAAAAGTCCCCCAGATGTCTCAGTACACTCCAGATGAACCTGATTTCCCTGCACTGCCTCGAAGGCCACCCTGAGCATCAAATCACACCTCGGTGGCATCTGCAACAGCCCTGTGACACCTCGAGGGAAAGCCACATATTCCTGTGTCAACTTGTCGCGAAGCCTGGCACTGCTGCTACAGCTTGGGAGAAAATGGACGTGTATGTCTCCACTTGAGAAGAGTCCTGACTCTCCGGTGGAGACTCCAGAGGAACCCAAAGTTCCATGTCAGCACTGGAGCGGAAACATCAGGTTCTGGCTGCAGTTCCAGACGAGTACCTAGGACCCGACACTGACTGGACAGGAATCCCGAGGGGGTCCTTGCAACTTGTATGGAGACTGGTCTTTCCTGAGGCCACGCCAGCGGGTCCCTCAGGTCCCCGTCTTAACTCTAGAGGGACCTGCCACAACTCGAGAAAAACCAGGAGGTTCTCCCCTGCAGGCCAGATGAGGCCCTTTTCTGCTGTGGCATCACAAGGGAAATCACGCTTTCCCACTTGAACCTTGCAAGCATCCTTTCCACCCTTGCTGCAACTCAAGAAGTTCCCCAACATACCAGTCCCCACGCAGGAGGAACACTAAGGGTCCCGGCACACCTCAGGAGGAGCCTCGTTTCCCCATCGTGAGCTCGAGATGAGGGTCTTTTTCCCTACTTCGTCAGGAAAGGATTCCCGCCAATCCCGTTGCATCTCAAGAGGTGGCACTCTCAACAGGAAAGCCGAGATCTCCAGGGGTCATTCCAACATACGAAAAGTCCCCCAGATGTACAGTCTACTACAGATGAACCTGATTTCCCTGCACTATCTCGAGTGTCACCTGCGTATCGCCTCACACCACTATGGCTCGTGCCACAGGCCTGTGGCATCTGGAGGGAAAGACAGAGATCCCGGGGTCAAGTCGAGGGGAAGCCTGACAATGCAGCTACAGCTCGGGAGGAAAGTGCATGTGCATGCAACTACAGGAGACGAGGCCTGACTGCCCTTGAGAGACTCCAGAGAAACCCCAAGTTCCATGCCAGCACTGGAAATGAAACCTCAGGTTCCAGCTTTGGCTCCAGACAGTGACTTAGGACCCGGCACCGACTGGAGAAGAATCCCAAGGAGCCCCTCTCAACTCACACGGAGACTGGCCTTTCCTGAGGCCACGTGGGAGGGTCCCTGAGGTCCCCGTTGTAACTCGAGAGGGACCTGCCGCAACTCGAGAAAAACCAGGAGGTTCTCCCCTCCAGGCGAGATGAGGCTGTTTTCTGCTGCGGCATTCCAAGAGAAAGCCAGCCTTCCCTCCTGAACCTCTCAAGGGTCCGTGCCACCCTTGCTGCAACACAAGAAGTTCCCCGACATTCCCGTCCCCATGTTGGAGGAATACCGAGTGTCCGTGCACAACTCAGGAGGAGCCCCATTTCCCCAACGTGAGCTCGAGATGAGGGTCCCTTTCCCTGCTTCGTCGAGAAAGGATTCCTGCCATTTCCGTCGCATCTCAAGAGGTGGTGCTCTCATCAGGAAAGCAGAGATCTTCTGGGGTCAGCCCAACATACTAAAAGTGCCCCAGATGTCTCCGTTCACTCCAGATGAACATGATTTCCCTTCACTACCTCGAGTGTCACCCGTGTATCGCCTCACACCACTGTGGCTCATGCCACAGCCCTGCGGCATATCGAGGGAAAGTCAGAGATCCCTGGGTCAACTCGGCGGGAAGGCTGACACTGCTGCTACAGCTCAAAAGGAAAGCGGACTTGCATGTAGCCACAGGAGACGAGGCCTGACTCCACTGGGGAGACTCCAGAGAAACCCCAAGTTCCATGCCAGCACTGGAGAGGAAACCTCAGGTTCCAGCTTTGGCTCCATACGGGGACTTAGGACCCAGCACCAACTGGAGAGGAATCCCGAGGGGCCCCACTCAACTCGCACGGAGATTTGCCTTTCCTGAGGCCACGCAAGCGGGTCCCTGAGTTCCCCATCGTAACTCGAGAGCATCCTGCCGCAACTCGAGAAGCACCAGGAGTTTCTCCCCTCCAGGCGAGATGAGGTCATTTTCTGCTGCGGCATCATGAGAGAAATCACGGCTTCCCTCCTGAACCTCAAAGGGTCCTTCACACCCTTGCTGAAACTCAAGAAGCTCCCCGACATACCCGTCTCCACTCGAGAAGAACACTGATGGGCCCACCACAACTCAAGAGGGTCCCCCTTTCCCCCTCCTCCGCTCCAGATGAGTGTTCCTTTACCTGCTTCTTCGGGAAAGGATTCCCGCCATTCCCGTCGCATCTCAAGACGTGGCGCTCTCAACAGAAAAGCCGAGATCTCCAGGTGTCGTGCCAATATACTAAAAGTACCCCAGATGTCTCAGTCCACTCGAGATGAAACTGATTTCCCTGCACTACCGCGAGTGTCACCCGCGAATCGCCTCACACCACGGAGGCTCGTGACACAGCTCTGTGGCATCTTGAGGGAAAGACAGAGATCCCTGGGTCAACTCGATGGGAAACCTGACACTGCTGCTACAGCTTGGGAGGAAAGTGGACATGCATGTAACCACAGGAGACGAGGCTTGACTTCCCTGGGGAGACTCCAGAGGAACCCCAAGTTCCAAGCCAGCATTGGAGAGGAAACCTCAGGTTCCAGCTTCGGCTCCAGAGAGGGACTAAGGACCCAACACCGACTGGAGAGGTATCCTGAGGGGACCCTCTCAACTCGCACAGAGACTGGCCTTTCCTGAGGCCACGCGAGAGGATACCTGCGGTCCCCATCGTAACTCAAGTGGGACATGCCTCAACTTGAGAAAAACCAGGAGGTTCTCCCCTCCAGCCGAGATGAGGCCGTTTTCTGCTGCGGCATCCCAAGAGAAATCACGCTTAAACTCCTGAACCTCAAAGGGCCCTTCACAACTTTGCTGCAACTAAAAAGTGCCCCGTCATACCCGTGTCCACTTGAGAGGACCATTGAGGGTCCCACCACAACTCAAGAGGAGCCCCCTTTCCCCTTCCTCCACACAATATGAGGGTTCCCTGCTTGGTCGAGAAAGTATTCTGACGTTCCCGTCACACAGCAAGAGGATGTGCTCTCAACAAGAAAGTAGAGAGGAACTCCAGGGGTCATGCCACCATTCCAAAGGATCCCCAAATGTCTCAGTCCACTCCAGATGAGCCTGATTTCCCGGCCCTTCCTCGAAGGTCACCCCGAGCATCGAATCACACCATAGTGACACGTACAACAGCCCTGTGGATCCTCGAGGGAAAGCCACAGATCCCTGTGTCCACTCGTCGGGAATCCTGAAACTGCTGCTGCTACAGCTCGGGAGGAAAACGGACTTGTATGTCTTCACTCGAGAAGAGTCCTGACTCTCCTGTGGAGACTCCAGAGGAACCCCAATATCCATGTCAGCACTGGAGAGGAAACCTCAGGTTCTGGCCACAGTTCCAGACGAGGACATAGGACACGACACTGACTGGAGAGGAAAATCGAGGGACCCCTCACAACTCACATGGAGACTGGTTTTTCCTGAGGTCACGCCAGGGGGTACCTGTGGTCCCCGTTGTAACGTGAGAGGGAACTGACGCTACACGAGAAAAAACAGGAGGTTCTCCCATGCAGGCGAGATGAGGCCCTTTTCTGTTGCGGCGCCTCGAGGAAAATCACACCTTCCCTCTTGAACCTCACAATGGTCCTTCCCAACCTTGTTGCAACTCAAGAAGTTCCCCGACATACCCGTCTCCACGCAGGAGGAACACCGAGGGGCCCAGCACAACTCAGGAGGAGCCCTGTTTCCCCCTTGTGAACTCAAGATGAGGGTTGCTTTCCCTGATTCGTCGGGTAAGGATACCTCCCATTCCTGTCGCATCTCAAGTGGTGGCACTCTCAACAGGAAAGCCGAGATCTTCAGGGGTCGTGTCAACATTCTAAAAGTCCCCCAGATGTCTCAGTCCACTCCAGATGAACCTGATTTCTCTGCACTACCTCGAGTGTCACCCGCGTATCACCTAACACCAGGGTGGCTCATGCCACATCACTGTGGCATCTCGAGGGAAGGACAGAGATCCATGGGTCAATTCAACGGGAAGCCTGACATTGCTGCTTCAGCTCTGGAGGAAAGCGGACGTGCATGTAACCACAGAAGACGAGGCCTGACTCCCCTGGGGAGACTCCAGGGGATCCCCAAGATCCATGTCAGCACTGGAGAGGAAACCTCAGGTTCTGGCTGCAGTTCCAGACGAGTACCTAGGACATGACACTGACTAGACAGGAATCCCGAGGGGCCCCTCGCAACTCGTATGGAGACTGGTCTTTCCTGAGGTCACGCCAGTGGGTCCCTGAGGTCCCCATCGTAATTCGAGAGGGACCTGGCGCAACTCGAGAAAAACCAGGAGGTTCTCCCCTGCAGGCCAGATGAGGCCCTTTTCTGCTGTGGCATCACAAGGGAAATCACGCCTCCCCACTTAAACCTCGCAAGCATCCTTCCCATCCTTGCTGCAACTCAAGAAGTTCCCTGACATACCAGTCCCCATGCGGGAGGAACACAAAGGGTCCCGGCACACCTCAGGAGGAGCCTCGTTTCCCCATCATGAGCTCGAGATGAGGGTCTTTTTCCCTGCTTTGCCGGGAAAGCATTCCCACCATTCCCGTCACATCTCAAGAGGTGGCGCTCTCAACAGGAAAGCCAAGATCTCCAGGAGTCGTGCCAACATACTAAAAGTCCCACAGGTGTCTCAGCCCACTCCAGATGAACCTCATTTCCCTGCACTACCTCGAGTGTCACCTGCGTATCGCCTCACACCACGGTGGCTCGTGCCATAGGCCTGTGGCACCTCGAGGGAAAGACAGAGATCCCAGGGTCAAGTCGAGGGGATGCCTGACACTGCAGCTACAGCTCGGGAGGAAACCGGACGTGCATGAAAACACAGAAGACGAGGCCTGACTCCCCTTGAGAGACTCCAGAGAAACCCCAAGTTCCATGCCAGCACTGGAGAGGAAAACTCACGTTCCAGCTTCGGCTCCAGATGGGGACTTAGGACCCGGCACCAACTGGAGAGGAATCCTGAGGAGCCCCTCTCCACTCGCACGGAGACTGGCCTTTCCTGAGGCCACGCGAGAGGGTCCCTGAGGTCCCCGTCGTAACTCGAGTGGAATCCCCGTCATAACTCGAGTGGAATCCCGAGCGGCCCCTCACAACTCGCATGGAGACTGGCGTTTCCTGAGGCCACGCGAGTGGGTCCCTGAGGTCCCCGTCGTAACTTGAGAGGGACTTGCCGCAACTCGAGAACAACCAGGAGGTTCTCCCCTCCAGTCAAGATGAGTCCCTTTTCTGCTGTGCCATCTTGAGTGAAATCCACCTTCCCTCTTGAACCTCAAAAGGGTCCTTCAAACCCCTGCTGCAATTCAAGAAGTTCCCCGACATGCCCGTCTCCACTAGAGATGAATCCCAAGATGCCCTTCACAACTCGCATGGAGACTGGCCATTCCTGAGGCCACACGAGCGGGTCCCTGAGGTCCCCATTGTAACTCGATAGGAACCTGCCACAACTCGACAAAAACCAGGAGGTTCTCCCATCCAGGTGAGATGAGGCCCTGTTCCGCTGCGGCGTCTCAAGGGAAGTAACACCTTCACGCTTGAACCTCAAAAGGGTCCTTCACACACTTTCTGCAACTCAAGAAGTTCCCCGACATACCCGTGTCCAGTCGAGAAGAACACCGAGGGTCCCGCCAAATTCAAGAGGAGCCCTGTTTGCCCCTCCTCTGCTCGAGATGAGGATTCCTTTCCCTGCTTCTTTGGGAAAGGTTTCTCGGTGTCCTGTCACATATCAAGAGCAGGCACTTTCAACAGGAATGTCGTGCCTCCATTACAAAAGACCCCCAACTGTCTCAGTCCACTCCAGAGGAACCTGATTTCCGTGCACTGCCTCTACTGTCACCCCAAGAATTGACTCACACCACGGTAGCACGTGTGACAGCCCTGTGGGAAAGCCTCAAGGGAAAGCCACACATCCCTGTGTCAACTCATCGGGAAGATCCTGAACCTCAAAGAGTCCTTCACAGCCTTGCTTCAACTCAAGAAGTTCCCCGACATAACCATCTCCACTCGAGAGGAACTCTGAGGGTCCCATCACAACTAAAAGGAGCCCCGATTGCCCCTCCTCTGCTCGAGATGAGGATTCCTTTCCCTGCTTCTTCGGGAAAGGTTTCCTGGCATCCTGTCGCATATCAAGAGCAGGCGCTTTCAACAGGAATGTCGAGAGGAACTCCAGGGGTCGTGCCTCCATTGCAAAAGACCTCCAAATGTTTCAGTCCACTCCAGAGGAACCTGATTTCCGTGCACTGCCTCGACTGTCACCCCAAGAATTGACTCACACCACGGTAGCACGTGTGACAGCCCTGTGGGAAAGCCTCGAGGGAAAGCCACACATCCCTGTGTCAACTCGTCAGGAAGCCTGACACTGCTGCTACAGCTCTTGAGGAAAGCAGACGTGCATGTCTCCACAGGAGTCGAGGCCTGACTCCCTTGTGGAGACTCCAAAGATACTCCATGATCCATGTCAGCACTGGAGATGTAACCTCAGGTTCCAGCCTCAGCTCCAGACGAGGACTTATGACCTCGCACCAAATGGAGTGAATCCTGAGAGGTCCCTCACCACTCACATGGAGACTGGCCTTTCCTGAGGCCACACGAACTGATGCCTGAGGTCCCCATCTTAACTCGAGAGGGACCTGCCACAACTCGAGATAAACCAGGAGATTCTCCCCTCCAGGCGAGATGAGGTCCTTTTTAGCTGTGTCATCTCGAGTGAAATCCCACCTTCTCTCTTGGACTTCTAAAGGGTCCTTCACACCCTTGCTGCAACTCAGGAAGTTCCCCGACATACAACTCTTCACTCGAGAGGAACACCAAGTGTCCTGCCACAACTCAGGAGGAGCCCCAGTGTCCCATCCTCAACTCCAGATGAGGATTCTTTTCCCTGCTTCATCGGGAAGGATTCCCGGCATTCCCATCACAATTCAGGAGGAGGCACTCTCAACATTGCTCCAGATGAGGACTTATGACCCGGCACCAAATGGAGGGAATCCCAAGAGGCCCCTCGCCACTCGCATGGAGACTGGCCTTTCCTGAGGCCACACGAGCTGATCCCTGAGGTCCCCATCTTAACTCGAGAGGGACCTGCCACAACTCGAGAAAAACCAGGAGATTCTCCCCTCCAGGTGAGATGAGGCCCTTTTTAGCTGTGTCATCTCGAGTGAAATCACACCTTCTCTCTTGGACTTCTAAAGGGTCCTTCACACCCTTGCTGCAACTCAAGAAGTTCCCTGACATACAACTCTTCACTCGAGAGGAACACTGAGTATCCTGCCACAACTCAGGAGGAGCCCCAGTGTCCCCTCCTCAACTCCAGATGAGGGATCTTTTCCCTGCTTCATCAGGAAAGGATTCCCGGCTTTCCCATCACAACTCAGGAGGATGCGCTCTCAACAGGAATGTTGAGAAGAACACCAGGGGTCGTGCCAGCATTCCAAAATACCACAAATATCTCAGTCCACTCCAGAAGTACCTAATTTCCCTGGACTGTGTCGACTGTCACCTCGAGAATCGACTCACATCATGGTGGCACGTGTGACAGCCCTGTGGCCCCTTGAGGGAAAGTCCCCAGTGTCCCCTCCTCAACTCCAGATGAGGGTTCTTTTCCCTGCTTCATTGGGAAAGGATTCCCGGCATTCCTATCACAACTCAGGAGGAGGCGCTCTCAACAGGAATGTTGAGAAGAACACCAGGGGTCGTGCCAGCATTCCAAAATACCACAAATATCTCAGTCCACTCCAGAAGTACCTAATTTCCCTGGACTGTGTCGACTGTCACCTCGAGAATCGACTCACATCATGGTGGCACTTGTGACAGCCCTGTGGCCCCTTGAGGGAACTGAAGTGACTTAGCAGTAGCAGCAGCAGCAGTCCACTGCAGCAATTTTAGTAATGTACCTGTTTCAAGTTTTATTCTTTTTTAATTGGAGGATAATGCTTTACAAAGATGTGTTGGTTTCTGTTGTACAACAAAGTAAATGAGCCATAACTATACATATATGCGTGTATGCTGCTGCTGCTAAGTCGCTTCAGTTGTGTCTGACTCTGTGCGACCCCATAGACAGCAGCTCACCAGGCTCCCTCGTCCCTGGGAGTCCCCAGGCAAGAACACTGGAGTGGGTTGCCATTTCCCTCTCCAATGCGTGAAGGTGAAAAGTGAAAGTGAAGTCGTTCAGTCGTGTCCGACTCTTAGCGACCCCATGGACTGCAGCCCACCAGGCTCCTCTGTCCATGGGATTTTCCAGGCAAGAGTACTGGAGTGGGGTGCCATTGCCTGCTCCAGGGGATCTTCCCAACCCAGGGATCGAACCCGGGTCTCCCGCATTGTAGACAGACGCTTGACTGTCTGAGCCACCAGGGAAGTCCATGTGTGTATATATATGTATATATATATACATCCCCTCCCTCTTGAGCTTCCCCTCTCCCATTTCACCTCTCTAGATCATCACAGAGCACCAGGCTGGGCTCCCTATGTTACATAGCAGCTTCCCACTAGCGATCTCTTTTACGCATGATAGTGTATATATGTTAACCGTATGTTCTCAATTTGTCCCGCCCTCTCCTTTTCCTGCTGTGTCCACGGATCTGTTCTCTGCGTCTGAGTCTCTCTTTCTGCCCTGCAAATAGGTTCAACAGAACCATTTTTCTGAATCCCATCTGCTTAGTTGCTCAGTCATGTCTGCCTCTTTGTGACTCCATGGACTGTAGCCCACCAGGTTCCTCTATCCATGGGGATTCTCCAGGCAAAAATATTGGAGTGGGTTGCCATGCCTTCCTCCAGGGGATCTGCCCAACCCGGGGATCAAACCCAGATTTCCTGCATTGCAGGCGGAGTCATCTGAGCCACCAGGGACGCCCTCTAGATCCCATGTATGTGTGCAAATATATATTTGTTTTTCTCTTTCTGACTTCTTTCACTCGGTATAATAGGCTCTGCTGCTGCTACTGCTAAGTCACTTCAGTCCTGCAATCCCAAAGAACTTTCTGTAAGTACTTGCTGTATAAATGCTTACTTAATGATGCTGCTGCTGCTGCTGCTAAATAACTCGAGAGGGACCTGCCGCAACTCGAGAAAAAACAGGAGGTTCTCCCCTGCAGGCGAGATGAGGCCCTTTTCTGCTTGGAATCACGAGGGAAATCACGCCTTCCCACTTGAACCTCGCAAGCGTCCTTCCCACCCTTGCTGCAACTCAATAAGTTCCCCGACATACCAGTCCCCACGCGGTAGGAACACTAAGGGTCCCAGCACACCTCAGGAGGAGCCTCCTTTCCTCATCGTGAGTTCGAGATGAGGGTCTTTTTCCCTGCTTCGTCGGGAAAGGATTCCCACCATTCCCGTCACATCTCAAGAGGTGGCGCTCTCAACAGGAAACCCGAAATCTCCAGGGGTCGTGCCAACATACTAAAAGTCCCCAATGCCGGGGTCCAGCCCCGGTGGATCCAGGGAGTTCGACGCGTGGACAGCGTAGGTGAGGAAAACTTATTTATCTATTAATATTAGATTAGATTAAAAGAGATAGTATAGTAGGAAAATTAAGTGGAGAAAAGAGGCTGAATAACTTGGTTTACGAGCTAAACTAATTAAACTCCAGAGAAGAAGTTTGCACCATCTACGTTAGGCCACCGGTGCCTGTTTGAATATCGGAGAGTGCCCTGCCTTGGGCTCTCTCTCTCACAGATCTTAAAAGCCAGGGCAAGTAAGTAGACATGATGAGCCACCCACTCCAGATGGGAATTCAGCCTGAAATTAAAGTAGGAAGAGGAGACACGGGGGAAACCAGTCCAACGACTGATTCCATCCTCTATTGTCTAGAATCTCCTTATATACATTTGATTGTACATAGAGATCAATGGGTAATACAAAATTATGCAGCATCAGCAGCCCTGACTCTTATCAAAACCAGGCTTTTCTCTCTGCATACCTAATTGTATACCCAAGTCTTAGATCATTGACATCATCTTCCAGCCAAAAGGGCCAATTAACATTTTCATAAGGGTTTGTCAACCAGAAGACTTATTTGTGTTAATCTTCCCAAAGTCTGGTGCCACTCTCAGAAAGCACTAAATAAAGTTACACTCTTACATAGCAAGGACACAAGAGGAGTGCAGTGATATATAACAAAGAAAAGTAATTAACTCAAAAGTCTACTGTTGCTAACATCAAAACTATTATCTTTCCTTTTCCATATCCCATTTACATTGATTGACATCCTCCCAGGTGCCTGAAAGATAAAGAATATGGAGGTCTGGCAGCAGTCATTGAGTCAACTGTGAAAACCCTCTACCAATATAATTTTTAACTCTTCAGAAAAGGTTTTGTATCTTTAGGATGCTTTTCAACTTTGTGCCTCTCGCATTTGGGTGCTGTAAGCAATTCACAAGCTGTAAGAGGTCTGGGGAACCTGTTAGACAAGCTAGCTAGAGTGTTATCAGAGGCTGTTTAACTGAAACATCCCTTTCAAATGCAGAAGACTAAAGCCTTGAATTGACTTTTCCAGAGAATATAAGAAGAGTGGAAAAGCAGAGTACAAAGGCCGGCAGATTCTAATTATCTGGAGGGTGGATGTTCGGGAAATTCCAGACGGAACCCCTGAAACCTGAACACGACCTTGCGTTTGCCAGGCTTCCTTCCGTATGACCTTGTCACGGGCGGGATTCCTCACACTGGCCCCCGACATCCTAGATGTCTCAGTCCACTGCAGATGAACGTGATTTCCCTGCACTACCTCAAGTGTCACCTGTGTATCGCCTCACACCACGGTGGCTCATGCCACAGGCCTGTGGCATCTCGAGGGAAAGACATACATCCTGGGGTCAAGTCGAGGGAAAGCCTGACACTACAGCTACAGCTCAGGAGGAAAGCGGACGTGCATGCAACCACAGGAGAAGAGGCTTGACTCCCCTTGAGAGACTCCAGAGAAATGCCAAGTTCCATGTCAGCACTGGAGAGGAAACCTCAGGTTCTGGCTACAGTTCCAGACGAGTACCTAGGACCCGACACTGACTGGACAGGAATCCCGAGGGGCCCCTCGCAACTTGTATGGAGACCGGTGTTTCATGAGGCCACGCCAGCGGGTTCCTGAGGTCCCCATTGATACTCTAGAGGGACCTGGTGCAACTCGAGAAAAACCAGGAGGTTCTCACCTGCAGGCAAGATGGGGCCCTTTTCTGCTGTGGCATCACGAGGGAAATCTCGCCTTCCCACTTGAACCTCGCAAGTGTCCTTCCCACCCTTGCTGCAACTCAAGAAGTTCCCCGACATACCAGTCCCCACACGGGAGGAACACTAAGGGTGCTGCCACACCACAGGAGGGGCCTCGTTTCCCCATCGTGAGCTGGAGAAGAGGGTCTTTTTCCCTGCTTCGTCGGGAAAGGATTCCCGCCGTTTCCGTCACATCTCAAGAGGTGGCACTCTCAACAGGAAAGCTGAGAACTCCAGGGGTCGTGTCAACATACTAAAAGTCCCCCAGATGTCTCAGCCACTCCAGATGAATCTGATTTCCCTGCACTACCTCGAGAGTCACCTGCGTATCGCCTCAGACCATGGTGGCTCATGCCACAGGCCTGTGGCATCTCGAGGGAAAGACAGAGATCCCGGAGTCAAGTCGAGGGGAAGCCTGACACTGCAGCTACAGCTCGGAGGGAAAGCGCACGTGCATGCAACCACAGGAGAGGAGGCCTGACTCCCCTTAGAGACTCCAGAGAAACCCCAAGTTCCATGCCAGCACTGGAGAGGAAAACTCAGGTTCCAGCTTCGGCTCCAGACGGGGACTTAGGACAGAGCACCGACTGGAGGGGAATCCCGAGGAGACCCTCTCAACTCTCACGGTGAATGGCCTTTCCTGAGGCCATGCGAGAGGGTCCCTGAGGTCCCCGTCCTAACTCGAGAGGGACCTGCCGCAACTCGAGAAAAACCAGGAGGTTCTCCCGTCCAGGCAAGATAAGGCCGTTTTCTGCTGCGGCATCCCAAGAGAAAACTGGCCTTCCCTCCTGAACCTCAAAGGGTCCTTCACAGCCTTGCTACAACCCAAGAAGTTCCCCGACACAACCATCTCCACTCGAGAGGAACACTGAGGTCCCACCACAACTCAAGAGGAGTCCCCTTTCCCCCTGCTCCGCTCCCAATGAGGGATCCTTTCCCTGCTTCGAAAGGAAAGGATGCTGGCGTTCCCAAGGCATAGCAAGAGGGCGTACTCTCAACAGGAAAGTTGAGAGGAACTCCAGGGGTCATGCCCCTTTTCCAAAAGATCCCCAAATTTCTCAGTCCACTCCAGATGAACCTGATTTCCCTGCACTGCCTCAAAGGTCACCCTGAGCATTGAATCACACCACGGTGGCATCTGCAACAGCCCTGTGACACCTCGAGGGAAAGCCACAGATCCCTGTGTCAACTCGTTGGGAAGCCTGACACTGCTGCTACAGCTTGGGAGGAAAACGGACGTGTATGTCTCCACCTGAGAAGAGTCCTGACTCTCCGGTTGAGACCACAGAGGAGCCCCAAGATCCATGTGAGCACTGGAGAGGAAACCACAGGTTCTGGCTGCAGTTCCAGACGTGTACCTAGGACCCGACACTGCCTGGACAGGAATCCCGAGGGGCCCCTCGCAACTCCTATGGAGACTGGTCTTTCCTGAGGCCACGCTAGCGGGTCCCTGAGGTCCCCGTCGTAACTTGAGAGGAACCTGCTGCAACTCGAGAAAAACGAGGAGGTTCTCCCCTGCAGGCGAGATGAGGCCCTTTTCTGCTGTGGCATCACGAGGGAAATCACGACTTCCCAATTGAACCTCGCAAGTGTCCTTCCCACCCTTGCTGCAACTCAAGAAGTTCACCGACATACCCGTCCTCAAGCAGGAGGAACACCGAGTGTCCTGGCAGAAATCAGGAGGAGCCCCGATTCCCCCTCGTGAGCTTGAGATGAGGGTCGCTTTCCCTGCTTCTTTGGGAAAGGATTCCCGCCGTTCTCATTGCATCTCAAGTGGTTGCGTTCTCAGCAGGAAATCCAAGATCTCCAGGGGTCGTGCCAACATACTAAAATTCCCCGATATCTCAGTCCACTCCATATGAACCTGATCCCTGCCCTGCCACCAGTGTCACCCGTGTATCGCCTCACAAAACGCTGGCTCATGCCACAGCCCAGAGGCATCTCAAATGAAAGACTGAGATCCCTGGGTCAACACGATGGGAAGCTGGACACTGCTGTTACAGCTCGGGAGGAAAGCGTACCTGCACGTAACCACAGAAGACGAGGCCTGACTTCCCTGGGGATACTCAAGAGGAACCCCAAGATCCATGCCAGCACTGCGAGGAAACCTCAGGTTCCAGCTTCGGCTCCAGACGGGGACTTAGGACCCGGTACCGACTTCTCCAGTCGAATCCCGAATCCCGAAGTGCCCCTCTCAACTTGCACGGAGACTGGCCTTTCCTGAGGCCTCGCTAGCGGGCACCTGAGGTCCCCATCATAACTCGAGAGGGACCTGCGGCAACTCGAGAAAAATCAGGAGGTTCTCCTCTCCAGGAGAGATGAGGCCGTTTTCTGCTGCGGCATCCCGAGAGAAATCTTGCTATCCCTCCTGAACCTCAAAGGGTCCTTCACACCCTTGCTGCAACTCAAGAAGTTCGCCAAAATGCCCGTCTCCACTCGAGAGGAACACAGAGGCTCCCACCACAACTGAAGATGGGCCTCCTTTCCCCCTCCTCTGCAGAAAGTCCTGACTCCCCTGTGGAGACTCCAGAGGAACCCCAAGATACTTGTCAGCACTGGAGAGGAAAACTCAGGTTCCAGCCTCAGCTCCAGACGAGGACTTAGGACCCGGCACAGACTGGAGAGAAATCATGAGAGGCCCCTTGCAACTAGCATGGAGACTGGCCCTTCCTGAGGCCACACGAGCTGTTCCTTGAGGTCCCCGTTGTAAATCAAGAGGGACCTGCCACAATTCGACAAAAACCAGGAGATTCTCCCCTTCAGGTGCGATGAGGGCCTTTTCCACTGTGGCATCTCGAGGGAAATCACACCTTCCCTCTTGGACCTCTAAAGGGTCCTCACACCCTTGCTGCAACTAAAGAAGTTCCCCAACATACCTGTCTCCACTCGAGAGGAACACCGAGGGTCCTGCCACAACTCAAGAGGAGCACCGTTGTCCCCTCCTCAGCTCAAGATGAGAGTTCCTTTCACTGCTTCTTCTGGAAAGGATTCCCGGCTTTCCTGTTGCATCTCAGGAGGAGGCACTCTCAACAGCAAAGTCGTGAGGAACTGCAGGGAATTGCCACCATTCCAAAAGACCGCCAAATGTCTCAGTCCACTCCACATGAACCTGATTTCCCTGCACTGCCTCGACTGCCACCCTGAGTATCGACTCACACCATGGTGGTACATGTGACAGCCCTGTGCCACCTCGAGGGAAACCAATAGATCCCTGTGTCAAGTCGACAGGAAGCCTGACACTGCTGCTGCAACTCAGAGGAAAGCAGACGTGCATGTCTCCACTCGAGACGAGGCCTGAGTCTCGTGTGGAGACTCCAGAGGAACCCCAAGATCCATATCAGCACTGGAGAAGAAACCTCAGGCTCCAGTCTCAGCTCCAGACGAGGACTTAGGACCCAGCAACGACTGGAGCCAAATCCTGAGAGGCCCCTCCCAACTCGAATGGAGACTGGCCTTTCCTGAGACCACACGTGCGTGTCGCTGAGGTCCCCGTCTTAACTCAAGAGGGACCTGCGGCAACTCAACAAAAACCAAGAGATTCTCCCTTCCAAGCGAGATGAGGCCTTTTCTGCTGTGGCATCTCGAGGGAAATCACACCTTCCCTCTTGTACCTAGAAAGGGTCCTTCACACCCTTGCTGCATCACAAGAAGTCCCCTGACATAACTGTCTCCAACTGTCTCCATGCGAGAGGAACTCCGAAAGTCCCAGCAAAATTCAAGAGGAGCCCCGTTGTCCCCTCCTCAGCTCGAGATGAGGGCTCCTTTCCCTGCTTCGTTGGGAAAGTATTCCCTGGTTCCTGTCGCAACACAGGAGGAGGCGCTCTCACCAGGAAAGTTGAGAGGAACTCCAGGGGTCTTGCCACCATTCCAAAAGACCCCCAAATGTCTCAGTCCACTCCAGATGAACCTGATTTCCCTGCACTGCCTCGACTGCTACCCAGAGTATCGACTCACACAATGGTGGCATGTGTGGCAGCCCTGTGGCACCTCGAGGGAAGGCCACAGATCCCTGTGTCAACTCACCGGGGAGCAGGATACTGCTGCTACTGCTCAGAAGGAAAGTGGACGTGCATGTCAAAACTCAAGACGAGGCCTGAATCCCCTGTGGAGACTCCAGAGGTATCCCAAGAGACATGTCAGGACAGGAGAGGAAACCTCAGGTTCCGGCCTCAGCTTCAGACAAGGACTTAGAGCCCAGCACATATTGGAGAGGAATCCCGAGAGGTCCCTCGTAAGTCACATGGAGACTGGCTTTTCATGAGGCCACATGAGCGGGTCCTTGAGGTGCCCATCATAACTTGAGAGGGACCTGCCACAACTCGAGAAAACCAGGGTATTCTCCCCTCCAGGCAAGATGAGGTGCTTTTCCACTGTGATGTATTGAGGGAAATCACACCTTCCCTCTTGGACCTTGAAAGGGTCCTTCACACACTTGCTGCAACTCAAGAAGTTCACAGACATACCTGTCTCCACTTGAGAGGAACACCAGGCGTCCTGGCACAACTCAAGAGGAGTCCCGTTGCAACCTCATCAGCTCGAGATGAGGGTTTCCTTCCCTGCTTTGTCTGCAAAGGATTCCCAGCATTCCCTTCGAATCTCAGGAGGAGGCACTATCAACAGGAAAGTGGTGAGGAAATAGAGGGGTCGGGCCACCATTCCAAAAGAGCCCCAAATATCTCAGTACTCTCGAGATGAACCTGATTTCCCTGAACTGCCTCGATTGTCACCCTGAGTATTGACTCATGCCACGGTGGGACGTATGACATCCCTGTGGCACCTCGATGGAAAGTTACAGATCCCTGTGTAAACTCGACGGGAAGCCTGACACTGATGCTACAGCTTGGGAGGAAAGCAGACGTGCATGTCTCTACTCGAGACGAGGCCTTACTTCCTTGTGGAGATGCCAGAGGAACGCCAAGATCCATATCAGCACTGGAGAGGAAACCTGAGTTTCCAGCCTCAGCTGCAGATGAGGACTTATGACCCGGCACCGACTGGAGAGGCATCCCGAGAGGCCCCTCACAACTCACATGGAGAAAGGCCTTTCCTGAGGCCACACAAGCGGGTCCCTGAAGTCACCCTCGTAACTCGAGAGGGACCTGCTGCAACTCGAGAGAAACCAGGAGATTCTCCCCTCCAGGCGAGATGAGGCCCTTTTCCACTGTGGCGTCTCAAGGAAAAATCACACCTTCCTTCTTTAACCTCGAAAGGGTCCTTCACATCCTTGCCTCACATCAAGAAGTTCCCTGACATACCTGTCTCCACCCGAGAGGAACACCGAGGGTCCTGCCACAACTCAAGAGGATCCCCATTGTCCCCTCCTCAGCTCGAGATGAGGTTTCTTTTCCCTGCTTCTTCAGGAAAGGATTCCCGGCATTCCCATCGCATCTCAGGAGGAGGCGCTATCAACAGGAAAGTCGAGAGGAACAGCAGGGTATTGTGACGATTCCAAAAGATCGCCAAATATCTCAGTCCACTCGAGATGAACCTGATTTCCCTGCACTGCCTCGATTGTCACCTCTTTTATCAACTCACACCATGGTGGCACGTGGGACACCCTGTGTCACCTCAAGGGAAAGCCATAGATCCCTGTGTCAACTCGACAGGAAGCCTGACACTGCTGCTACAGCTTGGGAGGAAAGCGGAAGTGCATGTCTCCACTCGAGACGAGGCTTGAGTTCCCTGTATGAGACAGCCTTGTGTCACCTCGAGGGAAACCAATAGATCCCTGTGTCAAGTTGACAGGAAACCTGACACTGCTGCTACAGCTCAGAGGAAAGCAGACGTGCATGTCTCCACTCAAGATGAAGCCTGAGTCCCCTGTGGAGACTCCAGAGGAACCCCAAGATCCATATCAGGACTGGAGAGGAAACCTCAGGCTCCAGCCTCAGCTCCAGACGAGGACTTAGGACCCGGCACAGACTGGAGCCGAATCCCAGGAGACCCCTCGAACTCGCATGGAGACTGGCCTTTCCTGATGCCACACGTGCCTGTCGCTGAGGTCCCAGTCTTAACTCGAGTGGGACCTGCGGCAACTCAACAAAAAAGAAGAGATTCTTCCCTCCAGGCGAGATGAGGCCCTTTTCTGCTGTGGTGTCACGAAGGAAATCACACCTGCCCTCTTGGATAAAAGCTCTTTTGCTCAAAAATATTCTCCCTATCTTTTTCAACCTTAGGCAATGTTCTGGGAGGCTTTGGATGCAAAGAGGGGATTTCTTAAGCCCTGGAGAGTCGCAAGCAAAAGTTGCAGTGGTCCCTTAAATAAGATAAATTTTTTTAAAGGTTTGGTTTCTGTAGAGGGGGAGGGGGCTCTCCAGGGCACTCGGCCACTGTGTCCTCTAAGCACTCTCCTTCTTCAGGGAGAAGAGTACAGTCTCCCTCATTTTCTTTGCCAATGGCAGAAAATATGATCTGCGTGGAAGGTGGAATCCCACTACCATCCACCGCTATAGCCTTTCTCATAGGCTAATTAACAGCTTCATGATGAGGGTCCAGAACATTTCTAATGATATTCCACAGAGCAAAAACATTTACAGGAACTTTTCTGGCTCATGCAAAGTATAAGAAGTTTTTAGCTGTTTTGTGCCTTCACCCAAGTATCTAAATCCCTTTTCTGGAAACCAAGGACATTGCTGTTGTAACAAAAGACTTTTTATCTTTATCTTTTGTTTAACAGTTGCTAAATTACTTCTATAAAGAGTTGTCATCCTTTTGACTCATTGTTACCCGTGTCATAAAATTAAGATTTATAGAAAATCTCCCTTGACAGAAATGTTTTACCTTCGCCAAGGTGTGTGTGTGGGGGGGGGCGTTAACCCGAAGAAAGCAGGTTTCTTTCAACCTCTAGAGAACCAGGTTTCTCTTAAACCCTTCAACACTTCCCACTCTTACTCACCCTGTCTATCCTACAGGGGGGTCTGCAGCACCCTGAGTGGGGTCCTATCCGTCCTGAACACTCAACACTTGGGGAGCAACAGGGCTGATGACCCTAGTTGTTCTGAACAATAGGGCTGATGACCCTACTTGCTCCGTACTAGGGGATCAACAGGGAAGATGACCCTAGCTGTCCAGAGCAATTGAGCTGATGGCCCTACTTGCTCCAAGGGGGTGGCAATAGGGCTGATGACCTTAATTGCTTGGGGAGCCTACCTTCGAATTGCCTGTTCCAGGCACCACTTGTAGGGGTCCAGCCCCAGTGGATCCAGGGAATTCGAAATGGGGACAGCCTTGGCGAGGAAAACTTATTTATTTATTAATATAAGATTAGATTAGGAAGAAATAGTGTAGTAGGAAATTTAAGTGGAGAAAAGAGGCTGAATAACTTGGTTTACAGGGAAGGCCAATAACGTTCCAGACAAGGAGCTTGCACCGTCTACATTGGGCCACTTACACCATCTACATTGGGCCACCCACTTGAATATCTAAGGGTGCCCCGCATTAGGTTCCTTTTCAAGCAAGTCTTAGAAGCCAGAACAACTAAGTAGAGTTGGTGAGCCGCCTGCTCCAGATGGGAATTCAGCCTGAAATTAAAGTAGAGAGGAGAGGGAGGGAGAGGGAGAAAAAGAGAGAGAGAGAGAGACACGGGGGAAGCCAGATTCCCAAGAAACTAGGCCGAGAGACTAGTCCGAGAAACTGGTCCATCCTTTATTGTTCAGAAGGCCTTTTATACTTTTGATAAAACATGGAGATCAATGGGTAACACAAAGTTATGCAGCGTTAACAGCCCAGACTCATCAAAAACAGGCTTTTCTTTCTGCATACCTAATTGTATACACAAGTCTTAGGTGATTTGCATCATCTTCCAGCCAAAAAGAGCCAATTAACATTTTACAGCCTTTTTTCTGGTAAGGGTTTGTCAACCAGAAGACTTATTTGTGTTGATCTTCCCAAAGTCTGGTGCCACACTCAGAAAGCACTAAATAAAGTTACATTCATACATAGCAAAGATACAGCCATTTATAACAAGTAAAAGGAGTACAGTGATTTCTAACTAAAGAAAATCTAGTGT
The DNA here is from genome assembly GCA_006410635.1 of Cephalophus harveyi. Classification (NCBI taxonomy): domain Eukaryota; kingdom Metazoa; phylum Chordata; class Mammalia; order Artiodactyla; family Bovidae; genus Cephalophus; species Cephalophus harveyi. The sequence goes on from SJYT01049330.1 coordinate 43,902, forward strand.
TGCTAACATCAAAACTACTCTATATCTTTTCCCATATCCCATTTACATTGATTAACATCCTCCCAGCTGCCTAAAAGATAAGGAGTATGGAGGCCTGGCAGCAATCATTGAGTCAACAGTGAAAACCTGTCACCAATATGATTTGTAACTCTTTAGAAAAGCCTCTGTTTCTTTAAGATGCTTCTAAGCTTTGTGGCTCTCGTGGTTGGGGGCTGTAAGCAATTCACAAGCTGTAAGAGGTACGGGAGAACCTGTTAGGCAAGCTAGAGAGTTTTCAGAGGGAGTTTAACTGAAACATCCCTTTCAAATGCAGAAGACTAAAGCCCTGATTTGACTTTTTCCAGAGAATATCAGAAGAGTGGAAAACCAGAGTACAAAGGCCAGCAGATTTTTATTTTTTGGGGGGTGGATGCTCAAGAAATTCCAGGGAAACACCTGAAACCTGACCATGTCCTTGCGTTTTGTCAGGCTTCCTTCCGCATGACCTTGTCACGAGTGGAATTCCTCACACTGGCCCCCAACAGTGGCAATACCCCTGGAGTTGATCTCGACTTTCCTGTTGAGAGCGCCTCCTCCTGAGATGTGATGGAAATGCCAGGAATCCTTTCCCAGTGAAGTGGGAAAAGGAACCCTCATCTCAAGCTGTGGAGGGGACAACGGGGCTCCTCTTGAGTTGTGGCGGGACCCTCGGAGATTCTCTCGAGTGGAGACAGGTATGTTGGGGAACTTCTTGTGTTGCAGCAAGGGTGTGAAGGACCCTATGGAGGTCCAAGAGGGAATGTATGATTTCCTTCTTGACACCACAGCAGAAAAGGGCCTCATCTCGCCTGGAAGGGAGAATCTCCTAGTTTTTCTTTAGTTGCGGCAGGTCCCTCTCGAGTTACGAAGGGTATCTCAGGGACACACTCGTGTGACCACAAGAAAGGCCAGTCTCCATTTGAGTTGTGAAGGGCCTCTTGGGATTTGGCTCCAGTCATTGCTGGATCCTAAGTCCTCACCTGGAGCTGAGGCCGGAACCTGAGGTTTCCTCTCCAGTACTGATATGGATCTTGGCGTTCCTCTGGCATCTCCACAGGGGACTCAGACCCCGACTCAAATGGAGACACGCACGTCCATTTTCCTCCCGAGCTGTAGCAGCAGTGTCAGGCTACCCGTCGAGTTGACACAGGGATCTGGGGCTTTCCATCGAGGTGACACAGGGATGTCACATGTCCCTCGTGGTGTGAGTCGATACTTGGGTGACAGTCGAGGCAGTTCAGGGAAATCAGGTTCATCTGGAGAGTACTGAGACATTTTGGGGTCTTTTGGAATGGTGGCATGACACCTCAATTTCCTCTCCAATTTCCTGTTGAGAGCGGCTACTCCTGAGATTCGACGGGAATGCTGGGAATCCTTTGCCAACAAAGCAGGGAAAGGAATCCTCATCTCGAGCTGAGGAGGGGGCAATGGGGCTCCTCTTGAGTTGTGCCAGGACCCTCGGTTTTCCTATCGAGTGGAGACAGGTATGTCGGCGAACTTCTGAGCTGCAGCAAAGGTGTGAAGGACCCTTTCGAGATCCAAGAGGGAAGGTGTGATTTCCCTTGAGAGGCTGCAGCAGAAAACGGCCTCATCTCGCATGGAGGGGAGAATCTCCTGGTTTTTCTCAAGTTACGAAGGGCACCTCATGGACCTGCTAATGTGGCCTCAGAAAAGACCAGTCTCCATGCTAGTTGCATAGGTCTTCTTGGGATTCCTCTCCAATCTGTGCCAGGTCCTAAGTTCTCATCTGAAGCTGAGGCCGGAACATGAGGTTTCCTCTCCAGTGCTGACATGTATCTTGGGGTTCCTCTGGAGTCTCCCCAGGGGAGTCAGGCCTCATCTCGAGCTGTGACATGCACGTTCTCTTTCCTCTTGAGCAGTAGCAGCAGTATCAGGCTTCCTGGCGAGTTGACACCGGGATCTGTGGCTTTCCCTCGAGCTGCCACAGGGCTGTCACACATGCCACCATTGTGTGAGTCGATACTCAGGGTGGCAAAAGAGGCAGTGCAGGGAAATCTGGTTCTTCTGGAGTGGACTGAGACATTTGAGGGTCTTTTGGAATGGTGGCAAGACACCTGGAGTTCCTCTCGACTTTCCTGTTGAGAGCGTTTCCTCCTGAGTTGTGACGGGAACACAGGGAATCCTTTCTTGACGAAGGAGGTAAAGGAACCCTCATCTCGAGCTGTGGAGGGGACAACGGTGCTTCTCTTGAGTTGTGCTGGGACCCTCGAAGTTCCTCGTGAGTGGAGACGGGTATGTCGGGGAACTTCTTTAGTTGCAGCAAGGGTGTGAAGGACCCTTTTGAGGTCCAAGAGGGAAGGTGTGATTTCCTTCATGACACCACAGCAGAAAAGGGCCTCATCTCGCCTGGAGGGAAGAATCTCTTCGTTTTTGTTGAGTTGCCACAGGTCCCACTAGAGTTAAGACTGGGACCTCAGTGACAATTTGTTGCAGCAAGGGTGTGAAGGACCCTTTCGAGGTCCAAGAGGGAAGGTGTGATTTCCTTCATGACACCACAGCAGAAAAGGGCCTCATCTCGCCTGGAGGGAAGAATCTCTTCGTTTTTGTTGAGTTGCCGCAGGTCCCACTCTAGTTAAGACTGGGACCTCAGCGACATGCACGTGTGGCATCAGGAAAGGCCAGTCTCCATGCGAGTTGCGAGGGGCCTCTCGGGATTCCGCTCCAGTCGTTGCCGGGTCCTAAGTCCTCATCTGGAGCTGAGGCTGGAGCCTGAGGTTTCCTCTCCAGTAGTGATATGGATCTTGGGGTTCCTCTGGACTCTCCACAGGGGACTCAGGCCTCATCTTGAGTGGAGACATGCACGTCCGCTTTCCTCCTGAGATGTAGTGTCAGGCTTTCTGTCGAGTTGACACAGGGATCTATGACTTTCCCTTGAGGTGCCACAGGGATGTCACACGTGCCACCGTGGTGTGAGTCGATAAAAGAGGTGACAGTCGAGGCAGTGCAGGGAAATCAGGTTCATCTCGAGAGTACTGAGATATTTGGGGCTCTTTTGGAATGGTGGCCCTACCCCTCTATTTCCTCACCACTTTCCTGTTGATAGTGCCTCCTCCTGAGATTTGAAGGGAATGCTGGGAATCCTTTGCAGACAAAGCAGGGAAGGGAGCCCTCATCTCGAGCTGACGAGGGTGCAATGGGACTCCTCTTGAGTTGTGCCAGGATGCCCATTTTTCCTCTCAAGTGGAGGCATGTATGTCTGCGAACTTCTTGAGTTGCAGCAAGGGTGTGAAGGACCCCTTCAAGGTCCAAGAGGGAAGGTGTGATTTCCCTTGATACATCGCAGTGGAATAGTGCCTCATCTTGCCTGGAGGGGAGAATACCCTGGTTTTTCTCGAGTTGTGGCAGGTCCCCCTCAAGTTACGATGGGCACCTCAAGGACCCGCTCGTGTGGCCTCATGAAAGGCCAGTCTCCATGTGAGTTGAGAGGGGCCTCTCGGGATTCCTCTCCAATCTGTGTTGGGCCCTAAGTCCTCGTCTGAAGCTGAGGCGGGAACCTGAGTTTTCCTCTCCAGTCCTGACATGTATCTTGGGGTACCTCTGGAGTCTCCACAGGGGATTCAGGCCTCGTCTAGAGTTTGACATGCACGTCCACTTTCCTCCTGAGCCGTAGCAACAGTATCCTGCTCCCCGGTGAGTTGACACAGGGATCTGTGGCTTTCCTTCGAGGTGCAACAGGGCTGTCACACGAGCCACCATTGTGTGAGTCGATACTCGGGGTGGCAGTCGAGGCAGTGCAGGGAAATCAAGTTCATCTGGAGTGGACTGAGACATTTGGGGGTCTTTTGGAATGGTGGCAAGACCCCTGGAGTTCCTCTCGACTTTCCTGTTGAGAGAGCCTCCTCCTGAGTTGCGACGGGAATGCGGGGAATCCTTTCCCAATGAAGCAGGGAAAGGAGCCCTCATCTCGAGGGGAGGAGTGGACAACAGGGCTCCTCTTGAGTTTTGCTGGGACTTTCGGAGTTCCTCTCGCATGGAGACAGTTGGAGACAGTTATATCGGGGAACTTCTTGTGTTGCAGCCGGGAATCCTTTCCAGACGAAGCAGTGAAAGGAACCCTCATCTTGAGCTGAGGAGGGGACAACGGTGCTCCTCTTGAGTTGTGGCAGGACCCTTGGTGTTCCTCTCGAGTGGAGACGGGTATGTCGGGGAACTTCTTTAGTTGCAGCAAGGGTGTGAAGGAGCCTTTAGAGGTCCAAGAGGGAAGGTGTGATTTCCCTCGAGATGCCACAGCGGAAAAGGCCCTCATCTCACCTGAAGGGGAGAATCTCCTGGTTTTTGTCGAGGTGCATCAGGTCCCTCTTGATTTACGATGGGGACCTCAAGGAACAGCTCTTGTGGCCTCAAAAAGGGCCAGTCTCCATGCTAGTTGCAAGGGGCCTCTCATGATTCCTCTCCAGTCTGTGCCGGGTCCTAAGTCCTCATCTGGAGCTGAGGCTGGAACCTGAGGTTTCCTCTCCAATGCTGACAAGTATCTTGGGGTTCCTCTGGAGTCTCCACAGGGGAGTCAGGACTTGTCTCGAGTTGTGACATGCATGTCCGCTTTCCTCCAGAGCAGTAACAGCAGTATCATGCTTCCCTGCAAGTTGACACAGGGATCTGTGGCTTTCCCTTGAGGTGCCACAGGGCTGTCACACGTGCCACCTTGGTGTGAGTCGATACTTGGGGTGGCAGTCAAGGCAATGCAGAGAAATTTGGTTCATCTGGAATGGACGGAGACATTGGGGGATCTTTTGGAATGCTGGCAAGAACCCTGGAGTTCCTCTCGACTTTCCTGTTGAGAGCGCCTCCTCCTGAGTTGTGATAGGAATGCCGGGAATCCTTTCCCGATGAAGCAGGGAAAAGAACCCTCATCTGGAGTTGAGGAGGGGACACTGGGGCTCCTCCTGAGTTATGGCAGTACACTCGGTGTTCCTCTCGAGTGAAGAGTTGTATGTCGGGGAACTCCTTGAGTTGCAGCAAGGGTGTGAAGGACCCTTTAGAAGTCCAAGAGAGAAGGTGTGATTTCACTCGAGATGACACAGCTAAAAAGGGCCTCATCTCACCTGGAGGGGAGAATCTCCTGGTTTTTCTCGAGTTGTGGCAGGTCCCTCTCGAGTTAAGATGGGGACCTCAGGGATCAGCTCGTGTGGCCTCAGGAAAGGCCAGTCTCCATGCGAGTGGCGAGGGGCCTCTTGGGATTCCCTCCATTTGGTGCCGGGTCATAAGTCCTCATCTGGAGCTGAGGCCAGAACCTGAGGTTGCATCTCCAGTGCTGACATGGATCCTGGGGTACCTTTGGAGTCTCCACAAGGGAGTCAGGCCTCGACTCCTGTGGAGACATGCATGTCCGCTTTCCTCAAGAGCTGTAGCAGCAGTGTCAGTCTTCCCGACGAGTTGACACAGGGATGTGTGGCTTTCCCTCGAAGCTTTCCCACAGGGCTGTCACACGTGCTACCGTGGTGTGAGTCAACTCTTGGGGTGACAGTCGAGGCAGTGCAGGGAAATCAGGTTCATCTGGAGTGGACTGAGACATTTGGGGGTCTTTAGCAATGGAGGCACGACATTCCTGTTGAAAGCGCCTGCTCTTGATATGTGACAGGATGCCAGGAAACCTTTCCTGAAGAAGCAGGGAAAGGAATCCTCATGTCGAGCAGAGGAGGGGCAAACGGGGCTCCTCTTGAATTTGGCGGGACCCTCGGTGTTCTTCTCAACTGGACACGGGTATGTCGAGGAACTTCTTGAGTTGCAGAAAGTGTGTGAAGGACCCTTTTGAGGTTGAAGCGTGAAGGTATTACTTTCCTTGAGACGCTGCAGCAGAACAGGGCCTCATCTCGCCTGGAGGGGAGAACCTCCTGGTTTTTGTCGAGTTGTGGCAGGTTCCTATCGAGTTACAACGGGGACCTCAGGGACCCGCTTGTGTGGCCTCAAAAATGGCCAGTCTCCATGCGAGTTGTGAAGGGCATCTCGGGATTCATCTCTAGTGGAGATGGGCATGTCGGGGAACTTCTTGAATTGCAGGAGGGGTGTGAAGGATCCTTTTGAGGTTCAAGAGGGAAGGTGGATTTCACTCAGGATGGCACAGCAGAAAAGGGACTCATCTCGACTGGAGGGGAGAACCTCCTGGTTGTTCTCGAGTTGCGGCAAGTCCCTCTCGAGTTACAACGGGGACCTCAGGGACCCACTCTGTGGCCTCAGGAAACGCCAGTCTCTATGTGAGTTGTGAGGGGCCACTCGGAATTCCACTCCAGTTGGTGCTGGGTTCTAAGTCTTCATCTCAGCCTAGGCCAAATGTGAGGTTTCCTCTCCCATGCTGACATGAATGTTGGGGTTCCTCTGGAGTCTCCACAGGGGAGTCAGGCTTGGTCTCGCATGGAGAAATGCACGTCCGCTTTCCTACTGAACTGTAGCTGCAGTGTCAGGCTTTCCATCGAGTTGACACAGGGATCTGTGGCTTTCCCTCGAGGCTTTCCCACAGGGATGTCACATGAGCCACCATGGTGTGAGTCGATACACGGTGTGACAGCTGAGGCAGTGCAGTGAAATCAGGTTCCTCTGAAGTGGACTGAGACATTTTGGGTCTTTTGGAATGGGGCAACGACCCTGGATTCCTCTCGACATTCCTGTTGATAGTGCCTCATTAGAGTTGCGACGGGAACGCTGGGAATCCTTTCCCAACGAAGCAGGTAAAGGAAATCTCATCTCGAGCAGAGGAGGGGGAAATGGGGCTCCTCTTGACTTTGGCGGGACTCGCGGTGTTCCTCTCGAGTGGAGATGGGTATGTTGGGGGTCTTCTTGAGTTGCTGCAAGGGTGGGAAGGACTCTTGTGAGGTTCAAGAGGGAAGGCGTGATTTCTCTCGAGACACCACAGCAGAAAAGGGCTTCATCTTGAATGCAGGGGAGAACCTCCTGGTTTTTCTCGAGTTGCGGCAGGTCCCTTTCGAATTATGATGGGGACCTCAGGGATGCGCTGGCATGGCCTCAGGAAAGACCACTCTCCATGAGAGTTGCGAGGGGCCCCTCAGGATTCCTGTCCAGTCAGTGTTGGGTCGTAGGTCCTCGTCTGGAACTGAGGCCAAAACCTGACATATCCTCTCCAGTGCTGACATGGACCTTGGGATTCCTCTGGAGTCTTCACAGGGGAGTCAGGCCTCGTCTCCTGTGGTTACATGCACATCCGCTTTCATTCCGAACTGTGGCAGAAGTGTCAGGCTTCCTGTTGAGTTGACCCAGGGATATCTGTCTTTCCTTCGAGATGCCACAGGGCTGTGCCACGAGCCACCATGGTGTGACGCGATACACAGGTGACACTCGTGGCAGGGTAGGGAAATCAGGTTCATCTGGAGTGGACTGAGACATCTGGGGGACTTTTAGCATGCTGGCACGACCCCTGGAGATCTCAGCTTTCCTGTTGAGAGCGCCACCTCTTGAGATGCGACGGGAATGGCGGGAATCCTTTCTCAAAGAAGCAGGGAAAGGGACACTCATCTTAAGCTCACTAGGAGAAAAGGGGATCATCCTGAGTTGTGCCGTGATACTCAGTGTTCCACCCGCGTGGGGACGTGTATTTTGGGGAACTTCTTGAGTAGCAGCAATGGTGAGAAGGACCCTTGTGAGGTTCAAGAAGTAAGGCGTGATTTCCCTCAAGACGCCACAGCAGAAAAGGACCTCATCTCGCCTGCAGGGGAGAACCTCCTGGTTTTTCTCGAGTTGCTGCAGGTCCCTCTTGAGTTATGATGGGGACCTCAGGGACTCTCTTGCGTGGCCTCAGGAAAGGCCATTCTCCGTGTGAGTTGAGAGGGGTTCCTCGGGATTCTTCTCCAGTTGGTGCAGGGTCCTAAGTCCCCATCTGGAGCCAAATCTGGAACCTGAGGTGTCCTCTCCAGTGCTGGCATGGAACTTGGGGTTTCTCTGGAGTCTCTCAAGGGGAGTCAGGCCTCATCTCCTGTGGTTCCATGCACATCCACTTTCCTTGCGAGCTGTAGCTGCAGTGTCAGTCTTCCCCTCAACTTGACCCCAGGATCTCTGTCTTTTCCTCAAGATGCCACAGGCCTGTGGCACGAGCCACCGTGGTGCGAGATTATACGCAGTTGACACTCAAGGTAGTGCAGGGAAATCAGGTTAATCTGGAGTGGACTGAGACATCTGGGGGATTTTTAGTATGTTGGCACGACCCCTGGAGATCTCGGCTTTCCTGTTGAGAGCGCCACCGCTTGAGGTATGATGGCAACGGCGGGAATCCTTTCCCGACAAAGCAGGGAAAAAGACCCTCATCTCATGATCACGATGGGGAAATGAGGCTCCTGCTGAGGTGTGCCAGGACCCTTAGTGTTCCTCCCGAGTGGGGACGGGTATTTCGAGGACCTTCTTGAGTTGCAGCAAGGGTGGGAAGGACGCTTGCGAGGTTCAAGTGGGAAAGCATGATTTTCCTCGTGATGCCACAGCAGAAAAGGGCCTCAACTCGCCTGCAGGGGAGAACCTCCTGGTTTGTCTCGAGTTGCGGCAGGTCCCTCTTGAGTTACGACGGGGACCTCAGGGACCCGCTGGTGTGGCCTCAGGAAAGACCAGTCTCCATAGGAGTTGCGAGGGGCCCCTCGGGATTCCTGTCCAGTCAATGTCGGGTCCTAGGTACTCGTCTGGAACTGCAGCCAGAACCTGAGGTTTCCTCTCCAGAGCTTACATGGATCTTGGTGTTCCTCTGGAGTCTCCACAGGAGAGTCAGGACTCTTCTCAAGTGGAGAAATAAACGTCCGTTTTCCTCCCAAGCTGTAGCAACAGTGTCAGGCTTCCCGACGAGTTGACACAGGGATCTGTGGCTTTCCCTCAAGGTGCCACAGGGCTGTCGCAGATGTCACTGTGGTGTGATTTGATGCTCTGGGTGACCTTCGAGGCAGTGCAGGAAAATCAGGTTCATCTGTGGTAGACTGAGATATTGGGGGTCTTTTGGAATGGTGGCATGACCCCTGGAGTTCCTCTCGGCTTTCCTGTTGAGAGTATGCCGTCTTGCTGTGCGACGGGAATGCCAAAATTCTTTCCTGTCGAAGCAGGGAAAGGATCCCTCATCTCGAGCAGAGGAGGGGAAAGGGGTCTCCTCTTGAGTCTTGGTGGGACCCTCAGTGTTCCTCTCGAGTGGAGATGGTTATGTCAGGGAACTTCTTGGGCAGTAGCAAGGCTGTGAAGGACCCATTGAGGTTAAGGAGGGAAGGCCGGTTTTCTCTTTGGATGGGGCAGCAGAAAACGGCCTCATCTCGCCTGGAGGGGAGAACCTCCTAGTTTTTCTCGAGTTTCAGCAGGTCCCTCTCGAGTTACGACAGGGACCTCAGGGACCCTCTCGCGTGGCCTCAGGAAAGGCCAGTCTCCATGCGAGTTGAGAGGGTCTCCTCGGGATTCCTCTCCAGTCGGTGCCAGGTCCTAATTCCCCATCTGGAGCCGAAATTGGAACCTGAGGTGTCCTCTCCAGTGCTGGCATGGAACTTGGGGTTTCTCTGGAGTCTCTCAAGGGGAGTCAGGCCTCGTCTCCTGTGGTTGTATGCAAGTCCGCTCTCCTCCCGAGCTGTAGCTGCTGTGTCAGGATTCCCCTCGACTTGACGCCGGGATCTCTGTCTTTCCCTCGAGATGCCACAGGCCTATGGCACGAGCCACCCTGGTGTTAGGCGATATGCAGGTGACACTCGAGGTAGTGCAGGGAAATCAGGTTCATCTGGAGTGGACTGAGACATCTGGAGGATTTTTAATATGTTGGCATGACCCCTGGAGATCTCAGCTTTCCTGTTGAGAGTGCCACCTCTTGAGATGTGACGGCAACAGCGGGAATCCTTTCCCGACAATGCAGGGAAAAAGACCCTCATCTCGAGCTCACGATGGGGAAACGAGGCTCCTCCTGAGGTGTGCCGGGACCGTTAGTGTTCCTCCTGCGTGGCGACAGGTATGTCGGGGAACTTCTTTAGTTGCCACAAGGGTGGGAATGACGCTTGCGAGGTTCAAGTTGGAAGGCGTGATTTCCCTCGTGATGACACAGGAGAAAACGGCCTCATCTTGCCTACAGGGGAGAACCTCCTGGTTTGTCTCGAGTTGCGGCAGATCCCTCTCGAGTTACGATGGGGACCTCAGGGACCAGATGGCATGGCCTCAGGAAAGACCAGTCTCCATACGAGTTGTGATGGGCCCCTCGGGATTCCTGTCCAGTCAGTGTCGGGTCCTAGGTACTCGTCTGGAATTTCAGCCAGAACCTGAGATTTCCTCTCCAGTGCTTACATGGATCTTGGGGTTTCTCTGGAGTCACCAAAGGAGAGTCAGGACTCTTCTCAAGTGGAGACATACACGTCCTTTTCCTCCCAAGCTGTAGCAGCAGAGTCAGGCTTCACGACGAGTTGACACAGGGATCTGTGACTTTCTCTCGAGGTGCCACAGGGTGTTGCAGATGCCACCATGGTGTGATTCGATGCTCAGGGTGACCTTTGAGGCAGCACAGGGAAATCATGTTCATGTGGGTTGGACTGAGACATCTGGGGGACTTTTAGTATCTTGACATGACCACTGGAGATCTGGGCTTTCCTGTGGAGAGCGCCACCTCTTGAGAAATGATGGGAATGGCGGGAATCCTTTCCCAACGAAGCAGGGAAAAAGACCCTCTTCTCGAGCTCACGATGGAGAAATGAGGCTCTTCCTGAGTTGTGCCGGGACCCTTAGTGTTCCTCCCGCGTGGGGACTGGTATGTCGGGGAACTTCTTGAGGGGCAGCAAGGGTGGGAAGGACGATTGCGAGCTTCAAGTGTGAAGGCGTGATTTCCCTCGTGATTCCACAGCAGTAAAGGGCCTCATCTTGCCTTTAGGGGAGAACCTCCTGGGTTTTCTCGAGTCGCGGCAGGTCCCTCTCGAGTTACGATGGGGACCTCTGGGACCCGCTGGCGTGGCCTCAGGAAAGACCAGTCTCCATACGAGTTGCGAGGGTCCCATCGGGATTCCTGTCCAGTCAGTGTCGGGTCCTAGGTACTCGTCTGGAACTGCAGCCAGAACCTGAGGTTTCCTCTCCAGTGCTGACATGGACATTGGGGTTGCTCTGGAGACTCCACAGGAAAGTCAGGACTCTTCTCAAGTGGAGACATGCACGATCGTTTTCCTCCCAAGCTGTAGCAGCAGTGTCAGGCTTCCTGACGAGTTGACACAGGGCTCTGTGGCTTTCCCTCGAGGTGCCACAGGGATGTCGCAGATGCCACCGTGGTGTGATTCGATGCTCAGGGTGAACTTAGAGGCAGTGCAGGGAAATCAGGTTCATCTGGAGTGAACTGAGACATTTGGGGGTCTTTTGGAATGGTGGCACGACCCCTGGAGTTCCTCTCAACTTTCTGGTTGAGAGCACGCCCTCTTGCTGTGTGAAAAGAATGCCAGAACCCTTTGCTGTCGAAGCAGGGTAAGGATCTCTCATCGGGTGCGGAGGAGGGGTAAAGGGGGCTCCTCTTGAGTTGTGGTGGGACCTTCAGTGTCCCTCTCGAGTGGAGATGGTTATGTAGGGGAAGATCTTGAGTTGTAGCAAGGCTGTGAAGGACCCTTTGAGGTTCTGGAGGGAAGACCGCTATTCTCTTGGAATGCCACAGCAGAAAATGGCCTCATCTCGCCTGGAGAGGAGAACCTCCTGGTTTTTCTCGAGTTGTGGCAGGTCCCTCTCGAGTTATGACGGGGACCTCAGGGACCCTTTCGCATGGCCTCAGGAAAGGCCAGTCTCCATACGAGTTGAGAGGGTTCCTCAAGATTACTCTCCAGTCGGTACCAGGTCCTAAGTCCCCGTCTGGAGCCGAAGCTGGAATCTGAGGTTTCGTCTCCAGTGCTGGCACTGAACTTGGGGTTTCTGTGGAGTCTCTCAAGGGGAGTCAGGCCTCGTCTCCTGTGGTTGCATGCACGTCCGCTTTCCTCCTGAGCTGTAGCTGCAGTGTCAGGCTTCCCGACGAGTGACACAGGGATCTGTGGCTTTCCCTCGAGGTGCCACAGGGCTGTCGCAGATGTCACCATGGTGTGATTCGATGATCAGGGTGACCTTCGATGCAGGGCAGGGAAATCAGGTTCATCTGGAGTGGACTGAGACATTTCGGGGTCTTTTGGAATGGTGGCATGAACTCTGGAGTTCCTCTCGATTTTCCTGTTGAGAGGACGCCCTCTTGCTGTGTGATGGGAATGCCAGAATCCTTTCCTGTCAAAGCAGGGAAAGGATATCTCATCGGGAACAGAGGAGGGGGGAAGGGGGCTCCTCTTGAGTTCTGGTGGGACACTCAGTTTTCCTCTCGAGTGGAGATGGTTATGTCGGAGAACTTCTTGATTTGTGGCAATGATGTGAAGCACCATTTGAGGTTCAGGAGGGAAGGCCGGATTTCTCTTGAGATGCCGCAGCAGAAAATGGCCTCATCTCGCCTGGAGGGGAGAACCTTCTGGTATTTCTCGAGTTGCGGCAGGTCCTTCTAGAGTTACGACGGGGACTTCAGGGACCCTCTCACGTGGCCTCAGGAAAGGCCAGTCTCTGTGCAAGTTGAGAGGGGCTCCTCGGGATTCCTCTCCAATTGGTGCCGGGTCTTAAGTCCCCATCTGGAGCCGAAGCTGGAACCTGAGGTTTCCCGTCCAGTGCTGGCATGGAACTTGGGGTTTCTCTGGAGTCCCCCAAGGGGAGTCAGGCCTTGTCCCCTGTTGTTGCATGCACGTACGCTTTCCTCCCGAGCTGTAGCTGCAGTGTCAGGCTTACCCTCGACTTGACCCCGGGATCTCTGTCTTTCCCTAGGATGCCAAAGGACTCTGGCTCGAGCCACCGTGGTGTGAGGCGATACGCAGGTGACACTCGAGGTAGTGCGGGAAATCAGGTTCATCTGGAGTGGACTGAGACATCTGGGAGACTTTTGGTATGTTCACCAGATCCCTGGAGGTCTTGGCTTTCCTGTTGAGAACGCCACCTCTTGAGATATGACGGGAATGTCAGGAATCCTTTTGAACGAAGCAGGGAAAAAGACCCTCATTTCGAGCTCATGATGGGGAAACGAGGCTTCTCCTGAGGTGTGCCGGGACGCTTAGTGTTCCTCCTGCATGGGGACTCGTATGTCAGGGAACTTCTTGAGTTGCAGCAAGGGTTGGAAGGACGCTTGTGAGGTTCAAGTGGAAAGGCGTGATTTCCCTTGTGATGCCACAAAAGAAATGGGCCTCATCTTGCCTGTAGGGGAGAACCGCCTGGTTTTTCTCGAGTTGTGGCAGGTCCCTCTCGAGTTACGACAGGGACCTCAGGGACTTGCTGGCGTGGCCTCAGGAAATACCAATCTCCATACGAGTTGCGAGGGACCCTCAGGATTCCTGTCCAGTCAGTGTCGGGTCCTAGGTACTCATCTGGAACTGCAGCCAGATCCTGAGTTTTCCTCTCTTGTGCTCAAATGGATCTTGGGGTTCCTCTGGAGTCTCCACAGGAGAGTCAGGACTCTTCTCGAGTGGAGACATACACGTCCGTTTTCCTCCCAAGCTGTAGCAGCAGTGTCAGGCTTCCCATCGAGTTGACACAGGGATCTGTGGCTTTCCCTTGAGGTGCCACAGGGCTGTCGAAAATGCCACCATGGTGTGTGCGATGCTCAGGGTGACCTTCGAGGCAGTGCAGGGAAATCAGTTTCATCTGGAGTGGACTCAGACGTCTGGGGGAATTTTAGTATGTTGGAACAAACCCTGGAGATCTCGACTTTTCTGTTGTGAGCACCACCTCTTGAGATGCGACAGCAACGGTGGGATTTCTTTCCCGACGAAGCAGGGAAAGGACCCACATCTCAAGCTCATGAGGCGCAAACGGGGCTCCTCCTGAGTTGTGCCAGGATACTCAGTGTTCCTCTGCGTGGGGATGGGTATGTCACGAAACTTCTTGAGTTGCAGAACGGATGGGAAGTACCCTTGCGAGGTTCAAGAGGGAAGGCGTGATTTCCCTCGAGATGCCGCAGCAGAAACGTGTCTCATTTCAACTGTAGGGGAGAACCTCCTGGTTTTTCTCGAGGTGCAGCAAGTCCCTCTTGAGCTACGACAGGGACCTCAGGGACAAGCTGGCCTATCCTAAGGAAAGACCAGACTCCATGCGAGTTACGAGGGGCCACTCGGGATTCCTCTCCTGTCAGTGTCGGGTCCTAAGTCCTCGTCTGGAACTGCGGCCAGAACCTGAGGTTTCCTCTCCAGTGCTGACATGGATCTTGGGGTCCCTCTGGAGTCTCCACAGGACAGTCAGAAGTCTATTCGATGGAGACATACACGTCCGTTTTCCTCCCGAGCTGTAGCAGCAGTGTCAGGCTTCCCAACGTCTTGACACAGGGATCTGTGGCTTTCCCTCGAGGTCCCACAGGGCTGTCGCACGTGCCATCATTGTGTGATTTGAAACTCAGGGTGACCTTAGAGTCAGGGCAGGGAAATCAGGTTCATCTGGAGTGGACTGAGACATTTGAGGGTCTTTTGGAATGGTGGCACCAACCCTGGAGTTCCTCTCAACTTTCCTGTTGAGAGCACGTCCTCTTGCTGTGCGACGGGAATGCCAGAATCCTTTCCCGATGAAGCAGGGAAATGATCCCTCATCTGGAGCGTAGGAGGGGGAACAGGGGCCCCTCTTGAGTTGTGGTGGGACCCTCAGTGTTCCGCTCCTTTGGAGATGGGTATGTCGAGGAACTTCTTGAGATGCAGCAAAGGTGAGAAGGACCCTTTGAGGTTCAGGAGGGAAGGCATGATTTCTCTCGGGATGCCGCAGCAGAAAACGGCCTCATCTTGCCTGGAGGGGAGAACCTCCTGGTTTTTCTCGAGTTGCGTCAGGTCCCTTTCAAGTTATGATGGGGACCTCAGGGACCAGCTCGCATGGCCTCAGAAAAGGCCAATGTCCATTCAAGTTTAGAGGGGGCCCTCGGGATTCCTCTCCAGTCGGTGCCGGGTCCTAAGTCCCCATCTGGAGTCAAAGCTGGAACCTGAGGTTTCCTCTCCAGTACTGTTATGTGTATTGGGGTTCCTCTGGAGTCTCCCCAGGGGATTCAGGCCTCGTCTCCTGTGGTTACATGCACGTCCGCTTTACTTCTGAGCTGTAGCAGCAGTGTCAAGCTTCCCATCGAGTTGACCCAGGGATCTCTGTCTTTCCCTCGAGATGCCACAGGGCTGTGGCTCAAGCCACCGTGCTGTGAGGTGATACGCGGGTGACACTCGAGGTAGTGCAGGGAAATCAGGTTCATCTGGAGTGGACTGAGATATCTGGGGGACTTTTAGTATGTTGGCATGACCCCTGGAGATCTCGACTTCCTGTTGAGATTGTCACCACTTGAGATGCCACGGGATTGACGAGAATCCTTTCCCAACGAAGCAGGGAAACGGACTCGCATCTCGAGCTCACGAGGGGGAAATGGAGCTCCTCCTGAATTGTGTCGGGACCCTTGGTGTTTCTCCCGTATGGAGACTGGTATGTCGGGGAACTTCTTAAGTTGCAGCAAGGTTGGGAAGGACCCTTGCGAGGTTCAAGAAGGAAGGCGTGATTTCCCACGAGACACCACAGCAGAAAACGGCCTCAACTCGCGTGCAGGGGAGAACCTCCTGGTTTTTCTCAAGTTGCGGCTGGTCCTTCTCTAATTATGACAGGGACCTCAGGGACCCGCTGGCTTGGCCTCAGGAAAGACCAGTCTCCATGCAAGTTGCAAGGGGCCCCTCGCGATTCCCCTCTAGTCAATGTCGGGTCCTAGTTCATCGTCTGGAACTACGACCAGAAGCTGAGTTTCCGCTCCAGTACTGACATGGAACTTGGGGTTCATTTGGAGTCTCCACAGGAGAGTCACGTCTCTATTCGAGTGGAGACATACACGTCCGTTTTCCTCCCGAGCTGTAGCAGCAGTGTCTGGCTTCCCAAAAGATTGACACAGGGATCTGTGGCTTTCCCTCGAGGTGCCACAGGGCTGTCACACGTACCACTGTGCTGTGATTCAATACTCCGGGTGACTTTTGAGGCAGGGCAGGGAAATCAGGTTCATCTGAATTGGACTGAGACATTTGGGGTCTTTGGGAATGGTGGCACGACCCCTGGAGTTCCTCTCAACTTTCCTGTTGAGAGCACATCCTCTTGCTGTGCGACGGGAATGCCAGGATCCTTTCCCAACGAAACAGGGAAAGGAACCCTCATCTGGAGTGGAGGAGGGGGAAAGGTGGCCCCTCTTGAGTTGTGGTGGGACCCTCAGTGTTCCTCTCGAGTAGAGACGGGTATGTCGGGGAACTTCTTCATTTGCAGCAAGGGTGTGAAGGACCCATTGAAATTCAGGAGGGAAGGGGTGATTTATCTCGGGATGCCGTAGCAGAAAACGGCCTCATCTCGCCTGGAGGGGAGAACCTCCTTGTTTTTGTCTAGTTGAGGCAGGTCCCTCTCGAGTTACGATGGGGACCTCAGGGACCCACTCATGTGGCCTCAGGAAAGGCCAGTCTCCATGCGAATTGAGAAGGGCTCTTCGGGATTCCTCTCCAGATGGTGCCAGATCCTAAGTCCCTGTCTGGAGCCAAAGCTGGAACCTGAGGTTTCTTCTCCAGTGTTGGTGTGGATCTTGGGGTTCCTCTGGAGTCTCCCCAGGGGAGTCAGGCCTCGTCTCCTGTGGTTACATGCATGTCCACTTTCCTCCCGAACTGTAACAGCAGTGTCAGGCTTCCCATTGAGTTGACACAGGGATCTCTGTCTTTCCCTCAAGATGCCACAGGGCTGTGGCACGAGCCACTGTGGTGTGAGTTGATACACGGTGACACTCGAGGTAGTGCAAGGAAATCAGGTTCATCTGGAGAGGACTGAGACATCTGGGGGACTTTTAGTATGTTGGCACGACCCCTGGAGATCTCGGCTTTCCTGTTGAGAGTGCCACCTCTTGAGATGCGATGGGAATGGCGGGAAGCCTTTCCCGACGAAGCAGGGAAAGGGACCCTCATCTCGAGCTCAAGAGGGTGAAATGGGGCTCCTCCTGAGATGTGCCGGGACACTGGGTGTTGCTCCCACATGGGAACGGATATGTCGGCGAACTTCTTGAGTTGCAGCAAGGGTGGGAATTACCCTTGTGAGGTTCAAGAGGGAAGGCATGATTTCCCTCTAGACACCGCAGCAGAAAAGGCTCTCATCTCGCCTGCATGGGAGCACCTCCTGGTTTTTCTCGAGTTGCAGGAGGTCCCTCTCAAGTTACAATGGGGACCTTAGGGACACGCTTGTGTAGCCTAAGGAAAGACCAGTCTCCATTCGAGTTGCAATGGGCCCCTCAGGATTCCTCTCCAGTCAGTGTCGGGTCCTAATTCCTTGTCTGGAACTCCTGCCAGAACGTGCGGTTTCCTCACCAGTGCTGACATCAATCTTGGTGTTCCTCTGGAGTCTCCACAGGAAAGTCAGGACTCTATTCGAGTGGAGACATACACTTCTGTTATCTTCCTGAAGTGTAGCAGCAGTGTCAGGCTTCCTGATGGATTGACACAGGGATCTGTGGCTTTCCCTCGAGGTGCCACAGGGCTGTCGCACGTGCCACCATTGTGTGATTCGATGCTCAGGGTGACCTTTGAGGCAGGGCATGGAAATCAGGTTCATCTTGAGTGGACTGAGACATTTGGGTGTCTTTTGGAATGGCGGCACGACCACTCAGTTCCTCTTGACTTTCCTGTTGAGAGCATGTCCTCTTGATGTGCAACGGGGACGCCAGAATCCTTTCCTGATGAAGCAGGGAAAGAATCCCTCATCTGGAGCAGAGGAGGGGGAAAGGGGGTCCCCACTGAGTTGTGCTGGGACCCTCAGGATTCCTCTTTAGTGAAGACGGGTATGTCGGGAACTTCTTGAGTTACAGCAAGGTTGTGAACGACCCTTTGTGTTACAGGAGGGAAGGCGTGATTTCTCTCGGATTGCCTCAGCAGAAAACGGCCTCTTCTTGCCTGTAGGGGAAAACCTCCCGGATTTACTCGAGTTGCGGTAGGTCCCTCTCGAGTTACGACAGGGACCTCAGGGACTCGCTCACGTGGCCTCAGGAATAGCCAGTCTCTGTGTGAGTTGAGAGGGGCCCTTCGGGATTCCTCTCCAGTTGTTGCCAGGTCCTAACTCCCCATCTGGAGCTGATTCTGGAACCTGAGATTTCCTCTCCTGTTCTGGCATGGATCTTGGGTTTTTTCTGGAGTCTCCCCAGGGGAGCCAGGCCTTGTCTTCTGTGGTTATATGCACGTCCGCTTTCCTCCCAAGCTGTAGCAGTAGTGTCAGGCTTACCTTCGAGTTGACCCAGGGATCTCTGTCTTTCCCTCGTGATGCCACAGGGCTGTGGCACGAGCCACCGTGGTGTGAGGCTATACGCGGGTAACACTCGAGGTAGTGCAGGGAAATTAGGGTCATGTGGAGTGGACTGAGACATCTGGGGGACTTTTAGTATGTTGGCACGACCCCTGGAGATTTTGACTTCCTGTTAAGAGCACCACCACTTGAGATGTGATGGGAATGGCAGGAATCCTTTCCCAACGAAGCAGGGAAAGAGACCCTCATCTCGAGCTCATGAAGGGGAAACGGGGCACCTCATGCGTTCTACCGGGACCCTCTGTGTTCCTCCCACGTGGGACGGGTATGTGGGGGAACTTCTTGAGTTGCAGAAATGGTGGGAAGGACCCTTGCGAGGTTCAAGAGGGAAGGTGTGATTTCCCTTGAGACACCACAGCAGTAAAGGGTCTCATCTCGCCTGCAGGGGAGAACCTCCTGGTTTTTCTCGAGTTGCGGCGGGTCCCTCTCGAGTTACGATGGGGACTTCAGGAACCCGATGGAGTGTTTACAGGAAAGATCTGTCTCCATGTGAGCTTCAAGGGGCCCCTCGGGATTACTCTCCAGTCAGTGTCAGGTGCTAGGTCCTGGTCTGGAACTGCAGCCAGAATCTGAGGTTTCCTTTCCAGTGCTGACATGAATCTTGGGGTTCCTCTGGAGTCTCCACAGGAGAGTCAGGACTCTTCTCGAGTGGAGATATACACGTCCATTTTCCTCCCGAGCTGTATCAGCAGTGTCAGGCTTCCCCAAGGGTTGACACAGGGATCTGTAATTTTCCCTTGTGTTTCCACAGGGATGTCGCACGTGCCACTGCGGTGTGATTCGATGATCAGGGTGACCTTCGAGGCAGGGCAGGGAAATAAGGTTCATCTGGAGTGGACTGAGACATTTGTGTGTCTTTTGGAATCGTGGCACCACCCCTGGAGTTTCTCTCAACTTTCCTGTTCAGAGCACATCCTCTTGCTGTGCGACGGGAACACCAGAATCCTTTCTCAATGAAACAGGGAAAGGAACCCTTATCTGGAGCGGAGGAGGGGGAAAGGGGGCCCCTCTGGAGTTGTGGTGGGACACTCAGTGTTCCTCTCAAGTGGAGACGGGTATGTTGGGGAACTACTTGAGCTGCCACAAGGGTGTGAAGGACCCTTTGAGTTACAGGTGGGAAGGCGTGATTTCTCTCGGGATGCCACAGCAGAAAATGGCCTCATCTCGCCTGGAGGGGAGAATCTCCTGGTTTTTCTCGAGTTGGATTAGGTCCCTCTCGAGTTATGACAGGGACCTCAGGGACCCACTCGCGTGGCTTCAGGAAAGGCTAGTCTCAGTGCGAGTTGATAGGGACCCCTCTGGATTCTTCTCCAGTCGGGGCTGGGTCCTAAGTCCCCGTCTGGAGCTGAAACTGGAACCCGAGTTTTCCTCAGGATTCTTCTCCAGTTTTTGCCGGGTCCTAACTCCCCGTCTGGAGCTGATTCTGGAACCTGATATTTCCTCTCCAGTTCCGGCATGGATCTTGGTTTTTTTCTGGAGTCTCCCCAGGGGAGCCAGGCCTCGTGTTCTGTGGTTATATGTACGTCTGCTTTCCTCCCAAGCTGTAGCAGTAGTGTCAGGCTTACCTTTGAGTTGACCCAGGGATATCTGTCTTCTCCTCGTGATGCCACAGGGCTGTGGCACGAGCCACCCTAGTGTGAGGCGATACCCAGGTAACACTCGAGGTAGTGTAGGGAAATCAGCATCATTTGGAGTGGACTGAGACATCTGGGGGACTTTTAGTATGTTGGCACGACCCCTGGAGATTTTGGCTTCCTGCTAAGAGTGCCACCACTTGAGATGCGATGGGAACGGCGGGAATCCTTTCCCGACAAAGCAGGGAAATGGACCCTCATCTCGAGCTCACGAAGGGGAAACGGGGCACCTCCTGCATTCTACCGAGACCCTCGGTGTTCCTCCCACATGGACGGGTATGTCGGGGAACTTCTTGAGTTGGAGCAAGGGTGGGAAGGACCCTTGCAAGGTTGAAGAGGGAAGGTGTGATTTCCCTTGAGTCACCACAGCAGTACAGTGTCTCATCTCGCCTGCAGGGGAGAATCTCCTGGTTTTTCTTGAGTTGCAGTGGGTCCCTCTCGAGTTACGATGGGGACCTCAGGGACCCACTGGAGTGGCCTCATGAAAGACCCGTCTCCATGTGAGCTTCAAGGGGCCCCTCAGCATTACTCTCCAGTCAGTGTTGGGTCCTAGGTCCTCAACTGGACCTGCAGCCAGAATCTGAGGTTTCCTCTCCAGTGCTGGCATGGATCTTGGGGTTCCTCTGGAATGGAAAACCAGAGTACAAAGGCCAGCAGATTTTTATTTTTTGGGGGGTGGATGCTCAAGAAATTCCAGGGAAACATCTGTAACCTGACCATGTCCTTGCGTTTTGTCAGGCTTCCTTCCAAATGACCTTGTCACGGGCGGAATACCTCACACTGGCCTCCAACGGTGGTAATAACCCTGGAGTTGATCTCGACTTTCCTGTTGAGAGTGCCTCCTCCTGAGATGCAATGGGAATGCCGGGAATCATTTCTCAGTGAAGCGGGGGAAGGAACCCTCATCTCAAGCTGTGGAGGGGACAACAGTGCTCCTCTTGAGTTGTAGCGGGACCCTCAGAGATTCTCTCAAGTGGAGACAGGTATGTTGGGGAACTTCTTGTGTTGCAGCAAGGGTGTGAAGGGCCCTATCGAGGTCCAAGAGGGAATGTGTGATTTTCTTCTTGACGCCACAGCAGAAAAGGGCCTCATCTGGCCTGGAGGGGAGAATCTCCTAGTTTTTTTTTAGTTGCGGCAGTTCCCTCTCGAGTTACGAAGGGTGTCTCAGGGACACGCTTGTGTGGCCACAGAAAGGCCAGTCTCCATTTGAGTTGTGAAGGGCCTCTCAGGATTTGGCTCCAGTCATTGCTGGGCCCTAAGTACTCATCTGGAGCTGAGGCCGGAACCTGAGGTATCCTCTCCAGTGCTGATATGTATCTTGGGGTTCCTCTGGAGTCTCCACAGGGGACTCAGGCCCCATCTCAAATGGAGACACGCACGTCCATTTTCCTCACGAGCTGTAGCAGCAGTGTCAGGCTACCCGTCGAGTTGACACAGGGATCTGGGGCTTTCCATCTAGGTGATACAGGGCTGTCACACGTGCCACCTTGGTGTGAGTCGATATTTGGGGTGGCAGTCAAGGCAATGCAGAGAAATTTGGTTCATCTGGAGTGGACAGAGACATTGGGGGGTCTTTTGGAATGCTGGCAAGACCCCTGGAATTCCTCTCGACTTTCCTGTTGAGAGCACCACCTCCTGAGATGCAAAGGGAAAGCCGGGAATCCTTTCCCAATGAAGCAGGGAAAGGAAACCTCATCTCGAGCTGAGGAGGGGACAATGGGGATCCTCTTCAGTTGTGGCAGGACCCTCAGTGTTCCTCTCGAGTAGAGACGGGTATGTCGGAGAACTTCTTGACTTCTTGAGTTGCAGCAAGGTTGTGAAGGACCTTTCGAGTTCCAAGAGGTAAGATGTGATTTCCCTCAAGATGTCACAGTGGAAAAGGGCCTCACCTCACCAGGAGGGGAGAAACTCCAGGTTTTTCTCGAGTCATGGCAGGTCCCTCTCGAGTTACAATGGGGACCTCAGGAACCCATTCGCGTGGCCTCAGGAAATTCCATTCTCCATGTGAGTTGTGAGTGGCCTCTTGGGATGCCTCTCCAGTCAATGCCAGGTCCTAAGTCCTCATCTGGAGATGAGACCAGAACCTGAGGTTTCCTCTACAGTGCTGACACGCATCCTGGGGTTCTTCTGGAGTCTCCCAAGGGGAGTCAGGCCTCATCTGGAGTGGAGACATGCACGTCTGCTTTCCTCCCACACTGAATCAGCAGTGTCAGGATTCCCGTCGAGTTGACACAGAGATCTGTGGCTTTCCCTCGAGGTGCCACAGGGCTGTCACACGTGCCACCATGGTGTGAGTAGATACTCGTTGTGACAGTCGAGACAGTGCAGGGAAATCAGATTCATCTGGAGTGGACTGATACATTTGGAGGTCTTTTGGAATGGTGCCACGACTCCTGGAGAAGCAGAAAAGGGCCTCATCTCGCCTGTTGGGGAGAATCTCATTGTTTTCCTTTAGTTGCAGCAGGGCCCTCTTGAGTTACGACAGGGATCTCAAGGACTCACTCGTGTGGCCTCAGGAAAGGCCAGTCTCCATGTGAGTTGCGAGGTGCTTCTCGGGATTCCTCTCCAATCGGTGCCGGATCCTAAGTCCACGTCTGGAGCTGAAGCCGGAACCTGAGGTTTCCTCTCCAGTGCTGACATGGACCTTGGGGTTCCTCTGCAGTCTCCACAGGAGAGTCAGGACTCTTCTCGAGTGGAGACATACACGTCTGTTTTTCTCCCTAGCTGTAGCAGCAGTGTCAGGCTTCCCAACGTGTGGACACAGGGATCTGTGGCTTTCCCTCCATGTGCCACAGGGCTGTCGCACGGGCCCCCATGGTGTGATTCGATGGTCGGGGTGAACTTTGAGGCATGGCAGAGAATTCAGGTTCATCTGGAGTAGACTGAGACATTTGGGGGCCTTTTGGAATGGTGGCACAACCCCTGGAGTTCCTCTCGACGTTCCTGTTGAGAGCACGTCCTGTTGCTGTGCGATGGAAATGCCAGAAACCTTTCCAATGAAGCAGGGAAAGGAAGCCTCATTTGGAGCGGGGGAGGGTCAAAGGGAGATCCTCTTGAGTTGTGGTGAGACCCTCAGTATTCCTCTCGAGTGGAGACGAGTATGTCGGGGAACTTCTTTACTTCCAGCAAGGGTGTGAAGGACTCTTTGAGGTTCCGGAGGGAAGGCGTGATTTCTCTCGGGATTTCTGCGGGATTTCTCCCGCATCAGAATACAGCCTCATCTTGCCTGGAGGAGAGAACCTCCTGGTTTTTCTCGAGTTGCGGCAGATCCCTCTCGAGTTACGACGGGAACTTCAGGGACCCGCTCGCGTGGTGTCAGGAAAGGCCAGTCTCCGTGCGAGTTGACAGGGGCCCGTTGGGATTCCTCTCCAGTCAGCGCCGGGTCCTAAGTCTCCTTCTGGAGGTGAAGCAGGAACCTGGGCTTTCCTCTCCAGTGCTGGCATGGATCTTGGGGTTCCTCTGGAGTCTCCCCAGGGGAGTCAGGCCTCATCTGTGATTACACCCACGTCCGCTTTCCTCCCGAGCTGTAGCAGCTGTGTCATGATTCCCGTCGAGTTGACACAGGGATCTCTGTCTTTCCCTTGAGATGCCACAGGGATGGGGCACGAGCCAACGTGGTGTGAGGTGATACGCGGGTGACACTGGAGGTAGAACAGGGAAATCAGGTTCATCTGGAGTGGACTGAGACATCTGTGGGACGTATAGTATGTTGGCATGACCCCTGGAGATCTCGGCTTTCCTGTTGAGAGTGCCACCTCTTGAGATGCGACGGGAATGGCGGGAATCCTTTCCCGAGGAAGCAGGGAAAGGGACCCTAATCTCGAGCTTACGAGGGGAAAAGGGGCTCCTTCTGAGCTGTGCTGGGACACTCGGTGTTCCTCCCGCTTGGGGACGTGTATTTCGGGGAACTTCTTGAGTAGCAGCAACGGTGGGAAGGACCCTTGTGAGGTTCAAAAGCGAAGGCGTGATTTCCCTTGAGACGCTGCAGCAGAAAAGGGTCTCATCTCGCCTCCAGGGGAGAACCTTGTGGTTTTTCTCGAGTTGCGGCAGGTCCCTCTTGAGTTGTGATGGGGACCTCAGGGATCCTCTGGCATGGCCTCAGGAAAGTTCAGTCTCCATGTGAGTTGCAAGGGGCCCCTCAGGATTCCTCTCCAGTCAGTGCCGGGTCCTAGGTTCTCATCTGGAACTGTGGCCAATACCTGAGATTTCCCCTCCAGGGCTGACATGGACCTTGGGATTCCTCTGGAGTCTCTACAGGAGAGTCAGGACTCTTCTCGAGTGGAGACATACACGTCCGTTTTCCTCCTGAGCTGTAGAAGCAGTGTCAGGCTTCTGGCAAACTGGGCACAAGGATCTGTGTCTTTCCCTCGAGGTGCCACAGGGCTGTCGCACGTGCCCCCGTGGTGTGATTCTTCGCTCGGGGTGACCTCCGAGGCAGGGCAGGGAAATCAGGTTCATCTGGAGTGGACTGAGACATTTGGGTGTCTTTTGGAATGGTGGAACAACCACTGGAGTTCATCTTGACTTTCCTGTTGAGAGCACGTCCTCTTGCAGTGTGATGGAAATGCCAGAATCCTTTCCTGACGAAACAGGGATATGAAGCCTCATCTGGAGTGGAGGAGGGGGTAAGGGGGCACCTCTTGAGTTGTGGTGAGACCCTCAGTGTTCTTCTCGAGTGGAGACGAGTATGTCGGCGAACTTCTTGAGTTGCGCGAGGGTATGAAGGACCCTTTGAAGTTCAGGAGGGAAGGGGTGATTTCTCTCGGGATGCCGCAGCAGTAAACGGCCTCATGTTGCCTGCAGGGGAGAACCTCCTTGTTTTTTTCGAGTTACGGCAGGTCCCTCTCGAGGTACGATGTGGACCTCAGGGACTCGCTCGCTTGGCTTCAGGAAAGGCCAGTCTCCGTGAGAGTTGAGAGGGGCCCCTCGGGATTCCACTCCAGTAGGTGCCGGGTCCTAAGTCCCCATCTGGAGCCAAAGCTGGAACCTGAGGTTTCCTCTACAGTGCTGGCATGGATCTTGGGTTTTTTCTGGAGTCAGGCCTCATTTCCTGTGGTTACATGCACGTCCGCTTTCCTTCCGAACTGTGGCAGCAGTGTCAGGCTTCCTGTTGAGTTGACCCAGGGATATCTGTCTTTACCTCGAGATGCCACAGGGCTGTGCCACAAGCCACCATGGTGTGAGGCAATGCACAGGTGACACTCGTGGCAGGGTAGGGAAATCAGGTTCATCTGGAGTGGACTGAGACATCTGGGCAACTTTTAGTATGTTGGCATGAACCCTGGAGATCTCGGCTTTCCTGTTGAGAGCGCCACCCCTTGAGATGCGACGGGAATGGCAGGAATCCTTTCTAGATGAAGCAGGGAAAGGAACACTCATCTCGAGCTCACGAGGGGAAAAGGGGCTCCTCCTGAGTTGTGCCGGGACACTCGGTGTTCCTCCCACGTGGGGACGTGTATTTCAGGGAACTTCTTGAGTAGCAGCAACGGTGGGAAGGACCCTTGTGAGGTTCAAGAGGGAAGGTGTGATTTCCCTCGAGACGCTGCAGCAGAAATGGACCTCATCATGCCTGCAGGGGAGAACCTTGTGGTTTTTCTCGAGTTGCGGCAGGTCCATCTCGAGTTATGATGGTGACCTCAGGGATCCGCTGGCGTGGCCTCAGGAAAGTCCAGTCTCCATGTCAGTTGCAAGGGGCCCCTCGGGATTCCTCTCCAGTCAGTGTCAGGTCCTAGGTCCTTGTCTGGAACTGCAGCCAATACCTGAGATTTCCCCTCCAGTGCTGACATGGATCTTGGGATTCCTCTGGATTCTCCACAGGAGAGTCAGGACTCTTCTTGAGTGGAGACATACACGTTCGTTTTACTCCCGAGCTGCAGCAGCAGTGTCAGGCTTCCCAACGATTTGACACAGGGATGTGTGGCTTTCCCTCGAGCTGCCACAGGGCTGTCGCACGTGCCACCGTGGTGTGATTCGATTCTCGGGGTGACCTTCGAGGCAGTGCAGGGAAATCAGGATCATCTGAAGTGGATTGAGACATTTGGGGGTCTTTTGGAATGGTGGCAGGACCCCTGGAGTTCCTCTCGATGTTCCTGTTGAGAGCACGCCCACTTGCTGTGCGACAGGAACGCCAGAAACCTTTTGCCACGAAGCAGGGAAAGGAACCCTCATTTGGAGCAGGGGAGGGGACAAGGGGGCCCCTCTTGAGTTGTGGTGGGACCCTCAGTGTTCCTCTCTAGTGGAGACAGGTATGTCAGGGACCTTCTTGAGTTGCAGCAAGGGTGTGAAGGACCCTTTGAGATTCAAAAGGGAAGGCGTGATTTCTCTCGAGATGACGCAGCAGAAAATGGCCTCATCTCGCCTGCAGTGGAGAATCTCCTGGTTTTTCTCGAGTTGCAGCAGGTCCCTCTCGAGATACGATGGGGACCTCAGGGACCCGCTGTCATGGCCTCAGGAAAGGCCAGTCTCCATGCGAGTTGAGATAGGCCCTTCGGGATTTCTCTCCAGTTGATGCCGGTCCTAAGTTCGCATCTGGAGCTGACGCTGGAACCTGAGGTTTCCTCTCCACTGCTGGCATGGATCTTGGGGTTCCTCTGGAGTGTCCCCAGGGGAGTCAGGCCTCATTTCCTGTGGTTACGTGCAAGTCCGTTTTCCTCCCGAGCTGTAGCAGCAGTTTCAGGCTTCCCGACGAGTGGACACAGGGATCTGTGTCTTTCCCACGAAATGCCACAGGGCTCTCGCACGTGCCACCATGGTGTGATTCGATCCTCAGGGTGACCTTCGAGGCAGGGCACGAAAACCAGGTTCATCTGAAGTGGACTGAGACATTTGAGGGTCTTTTGGAATGGGCGCACGACCCCAGGAGTTCCTCTCTTCTTTCTTGTTGAGAGCACGTCCTCTTGCTATGCGACAGGAACGTCAGAATCCTTTCCCTATGAAGCAGGGAAAGGAACCCTCATATTGAGCGGAGGAGGGGGAAAGGGGGCTCCTCTTGAGTTGTGGTGGGACCCTCAGTGTTCCTCTCGAGTGGAGACGGGTATGTCGGGGAAGTTCTTGGGTTGTAGCAAGGCTGTGAAGGACCCTTTGAGGTTCAGGTGTGAAGGCCGGTTTTCTCTTGGGAAGCCGCAGCAGAAAATGGCCTATTCTCGCCTGGAGGGGAGAACCTCCTGGTTTTTCTCAAGTTACGATAGGTCCCTCTCGAGTTACGACGGGGACCTCAGGAACCCTCTGGCGTGGCCTCAGGAAAGGCCAGTCTCCATGCGAGTTGAGAGGGTCTCCTCGGGATTCCTCTCCATTCGGTGCCGGGTCCTAAGTCCCCATCTGGAGCCGAAGCTGGAACCTGAGGTTTCCTATCCAGTGCTGGCATGGAACTTGGGGTTTCTCTGGAGTCTCTCAAGGGGAGTCAGGCCTTGTCTCCTGTGGTTGCATGAACGTCTGCTTTTCTCCCGAGCTGTAGCTGCAGTGTCAGGCTTCCCCTCGACTTGGCCTCGGGATCTCTGTCTTTCCCTCGAGATGCCACAGGCCTATTTCAAGAGCCATCATGGAGTGAGGCAATACGCAGGTGACACTCAAGGCAGTGCAGGGATATCAGGTTCATTTGGAGTGGACTGAGACATCTGGGGGAATTTTAGTATGTTGGCACGATCCCTGGAGATCTCAGCATTTCTGATGAGAGCACCACCTCTTGTGATGTGACGGGAATGGCGGGAATCCTTTCCCAACGAAGGAGGGAAAAAGACCCACATCTCGAGCTCACGATGGGGAAACGAGGCTCCTCCTGAGGTGTGCCGGGACCCTTAGTGTTCCTCCCGCGTGGGGACTGGTATGCTGGGGAACTTCTTGAGGTGAAGCAAGGGTGGGAAGGACGTGTGCGAGGTTCAAGTGGGAAGGCGTGATTTCCTTCATGATGCCACAGCAGAAAAGGGCCTCATCTCGCCTGCAGGTGAGAACCTCCTGGTTTTGCTTGAGTTGTGGCAGGTCCCTCTCGACTTACGACTGGGACCTCAGGGACCCACTGGCGTGGCCTCAGGAAAGACCAGTCTCCATACGAGTTACGAGGGGCCCCTTGGGTTTTCTGTCCAGTCTGTGTCGGGTCCTAGGTTCTCGTCGGGAACTGCAGCCAGAACCTGAGGTTTCCTCTCCAGTGCTGACATGGATCTTGGGGTTCCTCTGGAGTCTGCACAGGAGAGTCAGGACTCTACTCAAGAGGAGACATACACGTCCATTTTCTTCCCAAGCTGTAGCAGCAGTGTCAGGCTTCCCAACGAGTTCACACAGGGATCTGTGGCTTTCCCTTGAGGTGCCACAGGGCTGTCGCAAATGCAACCATGGTGTGATTTGATGCTCAGAGTGACCTTCGAGGCAGTGCATGGAAATCAGGTTCATCTGGAGTGGACTGAGACATTTGGGGGTCTTTTGAAAAGGTGGCATGATGCCTGGAGATCCTCTCGACATTCCTGTTGAGAGCACGGCCTCTTGCTGTGCGACGGGAATGCCAGAATCCTTTCCTGTCGAAGCAGGGAAAGGATCCCTCATCGGGAGCGGAGGAGGGGGAAAGGGGGCTCCTCTTGAGTTGTGGTGCGACCCTCGGTGTTCCTCTCGAATGGAGATGGTTATGTCAGTGAACATCTTGGGTTGTAGCAAGGCTGTGAAGCACCCTTTGAGGTTTAGGAGGGAAGGTCGATTTTCTCTTGGGATGCTGCAGCAGAAAACGGCCTCATCTCGCCTGGAGGGGAGAACCTTCTGGTTTTTCTCGAGTTGTGGCAGGTCCCTCTAGAGTTAAGACAGGGACCACAGGGACCCTCACACGTGGCCTCAGGAAAGGCCAGTTTCCGTCCGAGTTGAGAGGGGCTCCTTGGGATTCCTCTCCAGTCGGTGCCGGGTCCTAAGTCCCCCTAAGGAGCTGAAGCTGGAACCTGAGGTTTCATCTCCAGTGCTGGCATAGAACTTGGGGTTTCTCTGGAGTCTCTCAAGGGGAGTCAGCCCTCGACTCCTGTGGTTGCATGCACGTCCGCTTTCCTCCCGAGCTGTTGCTGCAGTGTCAGGCTTCCCCTCAACTTGACCCTGGGATTTCTGTCTTTCCCTCGAGATGCCACAGGCCTGTGGAACAAGCCACTGTGGTGTGAGGCGATACACAGGTGACACTCGAGGCAGTGCAGGGAATTCAGGTTCATCTAGAGTGGACTGAGACATCTGGGGGATTGTCAATATGTTGTCACGACCCCTGGAGATCTCGGCTTTCCTGTTGAGAGCGAAACATCTTGAGATGTGACGAGAACGGTGGGAATCCTTTCCCGACGAACCAGGGAAAAAGACCCTCATCTCGAGCTCACGATGGGAAAATGGGGCTTTTCCTGAGGTGTGCCGGGAACCTTAGTGTTCCTCTGGCATGGGGACGGGTATGTCAGGAAATGTCTTCAGTTGCATCAAGGGTGGGACGGACGCTTGCGAGGTTCAAGTGGGAAGGCGTGATTTCCCTTGTGATGCCACAGCAGAAAATGGCCTCATCTCGCCTTCAGGGGAGAACCTCCTGGTTTTTCTCGAGTTGTGGCAGGAATCTCTCGAGTTATGACGGGGACCTCAAGACCCGCTGGTGTGGCCGCAGGAAAGACCAGTCTCCTTACGAGTTATGAGGGGCCCCTCGGGATTTCTGTCCAGTCAGTGTCGGGTCCTAGGTACTCGTCTGGAACTTCAGCCAGAACCTGAGGTTTCCTCTCCAGTGCTAACATGGATCTTGGAGTTCCTCTGGAGTCTCCACAGGAGAGTCAGGACTCTACTCAAGTGGAGACATACACGTCCATTTTCCTCCCAAGCTGTAGCAGCAGTGTCAGGCTTCCCAATGAGTTGACACAGGGATCTGTGGCTTTCCCTCGAGGTGCCACAGGGCTGTCGCACGTGCAACCATGGTGTGATTTGATGCTCAGGGTGACCTTCAAGGCAGTGCAGGGAAGTCAGGTTCATCTGGAGTGGACTGAGACATTTGGGGGTCTTTTGGAAAGGTGGCATGACCCCTGGAGTACCTCTACACTTTCCTGTTGAGAACACGTCCTCTTGCTGTGCGACGGGAACACCAGAATCCTTTCTTGTCGAAGCAGGGAAAGGATCACTCCTTGGGAGCGGAGGAGCGGTAAAATGTGCTCCTCTTGATTTGTGATGTGACCCTCAGTGTTCCTCTCGAATGGAGATGGTTATGTCGGGGAACTTCTTGAGTTGTAGCAAGGCTGTGAAGGACCCTTTGAGGTTCAGGACGGAAGGCCAGTTTTCTCTTGGGATGCCACAGCAGAAAACGGCCTCATCTCGCCTGGAAGGGAGAACCTCCTTGTTTTTCTCGAGTTGCGGCAGGTCCCTCTCTAGTTATGACTTGGAACTCAGGGACCCTCTCGCGTGGACTCAGGATAGGCCAGGTTCCGTGCGAGTTGAGTGGGGCTCCTCGGGAATTCTCTCCAGTCGGTGCCGGGTCCTAAGTCCCCGTCTGGAGCAGAAGCTGGAACCTGCGGTTTCCTCTCCAGTGCTGGCATGGTACTTGGGTTTTCTCTGGAGTCTCTCAAGGGGAGTCAGGCCTCGTCTCCTGTGGTTGCATGCACGTCCACTTTCCTCCCGAGCTGTAGCTGCAGTGTCAGGCTTCCCCTCGACTTGACCCCGGGATCTCTGTCTTTCCCTCGAGATGCCACAGGCCTGTGTCACGAGCCACCTTGGTGTGAGGTGATACGCAGGTGACACTCGAGGTAGTGCAGGGAAATCAGGTTCATCTGGAGTGGACTGAGACATCTGGGGGACTTTTAGTGTGTTGGAACAACCCCTGGAGATCTCGGCTTTCCTGTTGAGAGTGCCACCTCTTTAGATGTGACGGGAACGGCGGGAATCCTTTCCCAACGAAGCAGGGAAAAAGACCCTCATCTCGAGCTCACAATGGGGAAACGAGGCTCCTCCTGAGGTGTGCCAGGACCCTTAGTGTTCCTCCTGCGTGTGGACTGGTATGTCGGGGAACTTCTTGAGAAGCAGCAAGGCCGGGAAGGACGCTTGCAAGGTTCAAGTGGAAGGCGTGATTTCACTCGTGATGCCACAGCAGAAAAGGACCTCATCTCGCCTGCAGGGGAGAACCTCCTGGTTTTTCTCGAGTTACGGCTGGTCCCTCTCAAGTTACGATGGGGATCTCAGGGACCCGCTGGCATGGTCTCAGTAAAGACCAGTCTCCATGCGAGTTGCGAGGGGCTCCTCGGGATTCCTCTCCAGTCAGTATCGGGTCCTAGTTCATCTTCTGGAACTATGGCCAGAATCTGAAGTTTCTGCTCCAGTGCTGACATGGACCTTTGGGTTTCTCTGGAGTCTCCACAGGAGAGTCAGGTCTCTATTCGAGTGGAGATATACACGTCTGTTTTCGTCCCGAGCTGTAGCAGCAGTGTCAGTCTTCCCAACGGGTTGACACAGGAATCTGTGGCTATCCCTTGAGGTGCCATCAGGGCTGTCGCACTTGCCACCGTGCTGAAATTTGATGCTTGGGGTGACCTTCGAGGCAGGGCAGGGAAATCAGGTTCATATGGAGTGGACTGTGACATTTGGGGGTCTTTTGTAATGGTGGTACAACCCCTGAAGTTTCTCTCGACTTTCATGTTGAGAGCACTCCCTCTTGCTGTGTGATGGGAATGCCAGAAACCTTTCCTAATGAAACAGGGAAAGGAACCCTCATCTGGAGTGCAGGAGGTGAAAAGGGGGCCCTTCTGGAGTTGTGGTGGGACCCTCAGTGTTCCTCTTGAATGGAGTCTTTTATGTCGGGGAACTTCTTGAGTTGCTGCAAGGGTGTGAAGTACCCTTTGAATTACAGGAGGGAAGGCGTGATTTCTCTCGGATTCCCTCAGCAGAAAACGGCCTCATCTCACCTGTAGGGGAAAACCTCCCGGTTTTACTCGAGTTGTGGTAGGTCCCTCTCGAATTACGACAGGGACCTCAGGGACTCGCTCACATGGCCTCAGGAATAGCCAGTCTCCGTGCGAGTTGAGAGGGGCCCTTCGGGATTCCTCTCCAGTTGTTGCTGGGTCCTAACTCCCTGTCTGGAGCCAAATCTGGAAGCTGAGATTTCCTCTCCAGTTCTGGCATGGATCTTGGGTTTTTCTGGAGTCTCCCCAGGGGAGTCAGGCCTCATCTTCTGTGGTTATATGCAGGTCCGCTTTCCTCCCAAGCTGTAGCAGTAGTGTCAGGCTTACCTTCGAGTTGACCCAGGGATCTCTTTCTTTCCCTCATGATACCACAGGGCTGTGGCACGAACCACTGTGGTGTGAGGCGATATGCGGGTAACACTCGAGGTAGTGCAGGGAAATCAGGGTCATTTGG
Organism: Cephalophus harveyi; assembly: GCA_006410635.1. Classification (NCBI taxonomy): domain Eukaryota; kingdom Metazoa; phylum Chordata; class Mammalia; order Artiodactyla; family Bovidae; genus Cephalophus; species Cephalophus harveyi. Next base: position 76,184 of record SJYT01049330.1, read on the forward strand.
AGTGGACTGAGACATCTGGGGGACTTTTAATATGTTGGCACGACCCCTGGAGATTTCAGTTTCCTGGTAAGAGTGCCACTACTTGAGATGCGATGGGAACGGCAGGAATCCTTTCCCGATGAAGCAGGGAAAGGTACCCACATCTCGAGCTCACGAAGGGGAAACGGGGAACCTCCTGCATTGTACCAGGACCCTCGGTGTTCCTCCCACGTGGGACGGGTATGTCGGGGAACTTCTTAAGTTGCAGCAAGGGTGGGAAGGACCGTTGCAAGGTTCAAGAGGGAAGGTGTGATTTCCCTTGAGAAGCCGCAGCAGTGAAGGGTCTCATCTCGCCTGCAGGGGAGAACCTCCTGGTTTTTCTCGAGTTTCGGTGGGTTCCTCTCGAGTTACGTCGGGGACCTCAGGGACCCGCTGGAGTGGCCTCAGGAAAGACCCGTCTCCATGTGAGCTGCAAGGGGCCCCTCGGGATTGCTCTCTAGTCAGTGTCGGGTACTAGGTCCTCGTCTGGACCTGCGGCCAGAATCTGAGGTTTCCTCTCCAATGCTGACATGAATCTTGGGGTCCCTCTGGAGTCTCCACAGGAGAGTCAGGACTCTTCTCCAGTGGAGACACACACGTCCATTTTCCTCCCGAGCTGTAGCAGCAGTGTCAGGCTTCCCGAATGGTTGACACAGGGATCTGTGGTTTTCCCTTGAGGTTTCACAGGGCTGTCACACGTGCCACCGCGGTGTGATTCGATGATCGGGGTGACCTTCGAGGCAGTGCAGGGAAATCAGGTTCATCTGGAGTGGATTGAGACATTTGGGGGTCTTTTGGAATGGTGGTACCACCCCCTAGAGTTTCTCTCGACTTTCCTTTTGAGAGCACATCCTCTTGCTGTGCAACGGGAACACCAGAATCCTTTCCCGATGCAACAGGGAAAGTAACCCTAATCTGGAGCGGAGGAGGGGGAAAGGGTGCCCCTCTTAAGTTGTGGTGGGACCCTCAGTGTTCCTCTCGAGTAGAGACGGGTATGTTGGGGAACTACTTGAGTTGCCACAAGGGTGTGAAGGATCCTTTGAGTTACAGGTGGGAAGGAGTGGTTTCTTTTGGGATGCTGCAGCAGAAAACGGCCTCATCTCGCCTGGAGGGGAGAATCTCCTGGTTTTTCTCGAGTTGGGGAAGATCCCTCTCGAGTTACAACAGGGACCTCAGGGACCCGCTAACGTGGCCTCAGGAAAGGCCAGTCTCAGTGCGAGTTGATAGGGGCCCCTCTGGATTCTTCTCCAGTCGGTGCTGGGTCCTAAGTCCCCATCTGGAGCTGAAGCTGGAACCTGAGTTTTCCTCTCCAGTGCTGGCATGGATCTTGGGGTTCCTCTGGAGTCTCCCCAGGGGTGTCAGGCCTCGTCTCCTGTGGTTACATGCACGTCCGCTTTCCTCCCGAGCTGTAGGAACTGTGTCAGGCTTCCCGTCGAGTTGACCCAGGGATCTCTGTCTTTCCTTCGAGATGCCACAGGCCTGTGGCACGAGCCACCATGGTGTGAGGCAATACGCAGGTGACACTCGTGGTAGTGCAGGAAAATCAGGTTCATCTGGAGTGGACTGAGACATCTGGGGGACTTTTAGTATGTTGGCACGACCCCTGGAGATCTTGGCTTTCCTGTTGAGAGTGCAACCTCCTGAGATGCGATGGGAACGGCGGGAATCCTTTCCTGATGAAGCAGGGAAAGGGACGCACATCTCAGCTCACGAGGGGGAAATGGGGCTCCTGCTGAGTTGTGCCAGGACCCTTAGTGTTCCTCCCGCGTGGGGACTGGTATGTCGGGGAACTTCTAGAGTTGTAGCAAGGGTGAGAAGGACCCTTGGAAAGTTCAAGAGGGAAGGCGTGATTTCCCTTGCGGTGCCGCAGTGGGAAAGGGCCTCAGCTAGACTGCAGGGGAGAACCTCCTGGTTTTTCTCGAGTTGCAGCAGTTCCCTCTTGAGATATGACGGGGATCTCAGGGACCCGCTCATGTAGCCTCAGGAAAGACCAGTCTCTATTCGAGTTGCGAGGGGCCCCTCGGGGTTCCTCTCCAGTCATTGTCGGGTCCTAAGTCCTCGTCTCAAACTGCGGCCAGACCTGAGGTTTCCTTTCCAGTGCTGACATCGACCTTGCGATTCCTCTGGAGTCTCCACAGAAGAGTCAGGACTCTTCTCAAGTGGAGACATATACGTTCTTTTTCCTCCCGAGCTGTAGCAGCAGTGTCAGACTTCCCGATGAGTTGACACAGGGATGTGTGGCTTTCCCTCGAGGTGCCACAGGGCTGTCGCACGTGCCACCGTGGTGTGATTCGATGTTCGGGGTGACCTTCGAGGCAGTACAGGGAAATCAGATTTATCTAGAGTGGACTGAGACATTTGGGGGTCTTTTGGAATGGTGGACAACCCCTGGAGTTCCTCTCGACATTCCCGTTGAGAACATGTCCTCTTGCTGTGCGACGGAAACGCCAAAATCCTTTCTCGACGAAGCAGGTAAAGGAACCCTCATCTCGAGTGGAGGAGGGGGAAAGGAGACTTCTCTTGAGTTGTGGTGGGACCCTCAGTGTTCCTCTCGAGTGGAGACGGGTATGTCGGGGAAATTCTTGAGTTGCATTACGATGGGGACCTCAGGGACATGCTCGTGTGGCCTCAGAAAAGGACAGTCTCCATGCGAGTTTAGAGCGGCCCTTCTGGATTCCTCTCCAGTTGGTGCCGGATCCTAAGTCCCTGGCTGGAGCCGAAGCTGGAACCTGAGATTTCCTCTCCAGTGCTGACATGGATCTTGGGGTTCCTCTGGAGTCTCCCCAGTGGAGTCAGGCTTCGTCTCCTGTGGTTACATGCATGTATTCCTTCCTCACGACCTGTAGCAGCAGTGTCAGTCTTCCCGTCGAGTTGAAACAGGCATCTCTGTCTTTCCATCGCGATGCCACAGGGCTGTGGCATGAGCCACAGTTGTGTGAGGCAATAAACGGGTGACACTGGAGGTAGTGCAGAGAAATCAGGTTCATCTGGACTGGACTGAAACATCTGGAGGATTTTTAGTATGTTGGCATGACCCCTGGAGATCTAGGCTTTACTGTTGAGAGCGCCACCTCCTGAGATGCCATGGGAACGGCGGGAATCCTTTCCTGACGAACCAGGGAACGGAACCCTCATCTCGAGCGGAGGAGGGGGAAAGGGGGCTCCTCTTGAGTTGGTGGGACCCTCAGTGTTCCTCTCGAGTGGAGACGGGTATGTCAGAAAACTTATTGAGTTGCAGCATGGTTGTGAATGACTCTTTGAAGTTCAGGAGGGAAGGTGTGATTGCTCTCCAGAAGCCGCATCAGAAAACGGCCTCATCTCGCCTGGAGGGGAGAACCTCCTGATTTTTCTCGAGTTGTGGCAGGTTCCTCTCGATTCAAGACGGGGAACTCAGGGACCCGCTCATTTGGCCTCAGGAAAGGACATTCTCCTTTGGAGTTAAGAGGGGACTCTCGGTATTCCTCTCCCGTCGGACCCGGGTCCTAAGTCCCCGTTTGGAGCCTAAGCTGGAACCTGAGGTTTCCTCTCCAGTGCTGACATGGGTCTTGGGGTTCCTCTGGAGTCTCCACAGGGGAGTCAGGCCTCGTCTTCTGTGGTTACATGCACGTCCGCTTTTCTCCTGAGCTGTAGCAGCAATGTCAGACTTCCCATCGAACTGACACAGGGATCTCTGTCTTTCCCTCGAGATGCCACAGGGCTGTGGCATGAGCCACCGTGGTGTGAGATGATACTGGTGATATGCGAGGTAATGCAGGGAAATCAGGTTCATCTGGAGTGGACTGAGACATCTGGGGGACTTTTAGTATGTTGGCACGACCCCTGGAGAACTCAGCTTTCCTGTTCAGTGCAACACATCTTGAGATGCGACAGGAACGGCGGGAATCCATTCCCAAAGATGCAGGGAAATGAACCCTCATCTCGAGCTCACGAGGGGGAAACAGGGCTCCTCTTGAGTTGTGCCGTGACCCTCGGTTTTCTTCCCACATGAAGACATTTATGTCGGGGAACTTCTTGAGTTGCAGCAAAGGTTGGACGGACCCGTGCAAGCTTCAAGAGTGAAGGCGTGATTTCCCTCGAGACGCCGCAGCAGAAAAGGGCCTCATCTCGCCTGCAGGGGAGAACCTCGTGGTTTTTCTAGAGATGCGGCAGGTCCCTCTCAAGTTATGATGGGGAACTCAAGGACCCACTCGTGTGGCCTCAGGAAAGACCAGTCTCCATGCGAGTTGCAATTGGCCCATCGGGATTCCTCTCCAGTCAGTGTCGGGTCCTAAGTCCTCGTCTGGAACTGTGGCCAGACCCTGAGGTTTCCTATGCAGTGCTGACATGCATCTTGGGGTTCCTCTGGAGTCTCCACAGGAGAGTCAGGACTCTTCGTGAGTGGAGACATACCCGTCCATTTTCCTCCCGAGCTGTGGCAGCAGTTTCAGGTTTCCTGACGAGTTGGCACAGGGATCTGTGGCTTTCCCTCGAGGTGCCACAGGGCTGTCACACATGCCACTGCGGTGTGATTCGATTTTCGGGGTGACCTTCAAGGCAGTGCAAGGAAATCAGGTTCCTCTGGAGTGGACTGAGATAGTTGGAGTCTTTTGGAATGGTGGCCTGGCCCCTAGAGTTCCTCTGGACTTTCCGGTTGAGAGCACGTCCTCTTGCTGTGCGACGGGAATGCCAGAATCCTTTCCTGACGAAGCAGGGAAAGGAACCCTCATCTCGAGTGGAGGAGGGGGAAAGGGAACTCCTCTTGAGTTGTGGTGGGAACCTCAGTGTTCCATTCGTGTTGAGACGGGTATGTCGGGGAACTTCTTGTGTTGCAACAAGGGTGTGAAGGAGCCTTTTAGGTTCAGGAAGGGAGGTTTGGTTTCTCTCGAAATGCCGCATCAGTAAATGGCCTCATCTTGCCTGGAGGGGAGAACCTGGTTTTTCTCGAGTTGTGGCACTTCCTCTCGAGTTACGATGGGGACCTCAGGGAACCGTTCGTGTGGCCTCAGGAAAGGATAGTCTCCATGCGAGTTGAGAAGGGAACCTCGGGATTCCTTTCCAGTCGGTGCTGGGTCCTAAGTCCCCATCAGGAGCTGAAGCAGGAGCCAGAGGTTTCCTCTCCAGTGCTGGCATTGACCTTGGGGTTCCTCTAGAATCTCCCCAGGGGAGTAAGGCCTCGTCTCCTCCGGTTACATGCACGGCCGCTTTCTTCCCAAACTGTAACAGCAGTGTCAGGCTTTCCGTCGAGTTGACACAGGGATCTCTGTCTTTCCCTCAAGATGCCACAGGGCTGTGGCACAAGCCACCATGGTGTGAGATGATACGCGGGTGACACGCGAGGTAATGCAGGGAAATCAGGTTCAACTGGAGTGGACTGAGACATTTGGGGGACTTTTAGTATGTTGGCACGACCCCTAGAGATCTCGGCTTTCCTGTTCAGAGCGCCACCTCTTGAGATGCGACGGGAATGGCGGGAATCCTTTCCCAATGAAGCAGGGAAAGGAACCCTCAACTTGAGCTCATGAGGGGGAAACAGGGCTCCTGTTGAGTTGTTCTGGTACCCTTGGTTTTCCTCCCACGTGGAGTTGGGTGTGTTGGGGAACTTCTTGAGTTGCAGCAAGGGTGGGAAGGACCTGTGCAAGGTTCAAGAGTGAAGGCATGATTTCGCTCAAGTCGCCATAACAGAAAAGGACCTTATCTCGCCTGGAGGGGAGAACCTCGTGGTTTTTCTCGAGGTGCGGCAGTTCCCTCTTGAGTTACGATGGGGACCTCAAGGACCCACTCGTGTGGCCTCAGGAAAGACCAGTCTCCATGCCAGTTGCGAGGGGCCCCTCGGGGTTGCTCTCCAGTCAGTGTCAGATCCTAGATCCTCATCTGGAACTGCGGCCAGAAACTGAGGTTTCCTCTCCAGTGCTGACATGGGTCGTGGGGTACCTCTGGAGTCTCCACAGGAGAGTCAGGACTCTTCTCAAGTGGAGACCTACCCATCCGTTTTCCTCTTGAGCTGTAGCAGCAGTTTCAGGTTTCCCGACGAGTTGACACAGGGATCTGTGACTTTCCCTCGAGGTACCACAGGGCTGTCGCACGTGCCACTGTGGTGTGATTCGATTTTCTGGATGACATTCGAGGCAGTGCAAGGAAATCAGGTTCCTCTGGAGTGGACTGAGATATTTGGGGTCTTTTGGAGTGGTGGCACCACCCCTGAAGTTTCTCTCGACTTTCCTGTTGAGAGCATGTCCTCTTGCTGTGTGACAGGAATGACAGAATCCTTTCCTGACAGAGCAGGGAAATGAAACCTCATTTCGAGTGGAGGAGGGGGAAAGGGGCCTCCTCTTGAATTGTGGTGGGACCCACAGTGTTCCTCTCAAGTAGAGACGGGTATGTTGGGGAACTTCTTGAGTTGCAGCAAGGGTGTAAAGGAGCCTTTGAGTTTCAGGAGGGAAGGCGTGATTTCTTTCAGAATTACACAGCAGAAAACGGCCTCAACTCGCCTGGAAGGGAAAACCTCCTGGTTTTTCTCGAGTTGTGGCAAGTTCCTCTCGTGTTACGATGGGGACCACAGGGACCCACTCGTGTGGCCTCAGGAAAGACCAGTCTCCATGCGAGTTTTGAGGGGCCCCTCGGGATGCCTCTCCAGTCAGTGTCGGGTCCTAAGTCCTCGTCTGGAACTGCGGCCAGAACCTGAGGTTTCCACTCCAGTGCTGACATGGATCTTGGGGTTCCTCTGGAGTCTCCACCGGAGAGTCAGGACTCTTCTCGAGTGGAGACATACACGTCCGTATTCCTCCCGAGCTGTAGCAGCAGTGTCAGGCTTCCTGACGTGTTGACACAGGGATCTGTGACTTTTGCTCGAGGTTCCACAAGCCTGTGGCACATGCCACCATGGTGTGATTCGATGCTCAGGGTGACCTTCGAGGCAGTGCAGGGAAATCAGGTTCATCTGGAGTGGACTGAGACATCTAGGGTTCTTTTCGAATGGTGGCATGACCCCTGAAGTTGTTCTCGTCTTTCTTGTTGAGAGCACGTCCTCTTGCTGTGAGATGGCAACGCCAGAACCTTTTCCTGACAAACCAGGGAAAGGAACCGTCATCTCGAGCTCATGAGGGGGAAACGGGTCTCCTCTTGTATTGTGCTGGGACCCTCGGTGTTCCTCCCGCGTGGAGACGGGTATGCCGGGGAACTTCTTTAGTTGCAGAATGGATTGGAAGGACCCTTGCCAGGTTCAAGAAGGAAGGCGTGATTTCCCTCGAGACACCGCAGCAGAAAAGTGCCTCATCTTGCCTGCAGGGGAGAACCTCCTGGTTTTTCTCGAGTTGCGGCAGATGCCTTTCGAGTTATGATGGCGACGTCAGGGACTCCCTCGTGTGGCCTCAGGAAAGACCAGTCTCCATGCGAGTTACGAGGGGCCCCTAGGGATGCGTCTCTAGTCAGTGTCGGGTCCTAAGTCCTCATCTGGAACTGCCGCCAGAACCTGAGGTTTCCTCTCCAGTGCTGACATGGATCTTGTGGTTCCTTTGGAGTCTCCACAGTAGAGTCAGAACTCTTCTCGAGTGGAAACATACACGTCCGATTTCCCCCCGAGCTGTAATAGCAGTGCCAGGCTTCCCAACGAGTTGACACAAGGAGCTTTGGTTTTTCCTCGAGGTGCAACAGGGCTGTGGCACGTGCCACCTTGGTGTGATTCGATGCTCGGGGTGAATTTTGAGGCAGTGCATGGAAATCAGATTCGTCTGGAGTGGACTGAGATATTTGGGTGTCCTTTGGAATGGTGGCACGACCATTGCAGTTCCTCTCGGCTTTCCTGTTGAGAGCACGTCCTCTTGCTGTGTGACAGGAACGCCAGAATCCTTTCCTGAAGAAGCAGGGAAAGGAACCCTCTTCTTGACTGGAGAAGGGGGAAGGGGCTCCTCTGGAGTTGTGATGGGGCCCTCAGGGTTCCTCTCGAGTGGAGACGGGTATTTCAGGGAATTTCTTGTGTTGCAGCAAGGGTGTGAAGGACCCTTTGAGGTTCAGGAGGGAAGGCGTGATTTTCCTTGGGATGCCGCAGTAGAAAATGGCCTCATCTCGCCTGGAGGGGAGTACCTCCTGGTTTTTCTCGAGTTGTGGTAGGTTCCTCTCGAGTTACGACGGGGACCTCAGGACCCACTCGTGTGGCCTCAGGAAAGGCCAGTCTCCATGCGAGTTGTGATGGGCCTCTCGGGTTTCCTCTACAGTCCGTGCACAGTCGTAAGTCTTCGCCTGGAGCTGAGATCGGTTCCTGAGGTTTCATCTCCAGTGCTGACATGGATCTTGGGGTTCCTCCAGATTCTCGACTGGGGACTCAGACCTCGTTTCGAGTGGAGACATGGACGTCTGCTTTCCTCCCAGTCTTTAGCAGCAGTGGAAATCTTCCTGTCGAGCTGACACAGGGATCTGTGACTTTCCTTCAAGTGGCCACAGGGCTGTCACACGTGCCACCGTGGTGTGAGTCAGTACTCATGGTGGCAGTCGAGGCAGTGAAGGAAATCAGGTTCATCTAGAGTGTACTGAGACTTTTGGGATTTTTTTGGTATGGTGGCATGACCCCTTGAGTTCCTCTTGACTTTCCTGTTGAGAGCATCTCCTCTTGAGATGCGACGGGAATGCCAGTAATCCTTTCCCAAAGATGCAAGGAAAAGAACCCTCATCTCAAGCTTAGGAGGGGGAAACGGGACTCCTCTTGAGTTGTGACTGGACCTCGGTGTTCCTCTCCAATGGGGAGAGGTATGTTGGGGAAGTTCTTGAGTTGCAACAAGGGTGTGCAGGAACCTTTCGAGGTTCAAGAGGGAAGGTGTGATTTCCCTCGAGACATGGCAGTGGAACAGGGCCTCATGTAGCTTGGACAGGAGAATCTCCTGTTTTTTCTCGAGTTGCGGGAGTTTCCTCTCGAGTTATGACAGGGACCTCAGGGACCCACTTCTGTGGCCTCAGGATAGGCCAGTCTCCAAGTGAGCTGCAAGGGGCCTCTCGGGATTCCTCTCCAGATGGTGCTGGGTCCTAAGTCTTCATATGGAATTGAGGCCAGAACCTGGAGTTTCTTCTCCAGTGCTGATATGGATCTTGGGGATCCTCTGGGGTCTCCAAGGGGACTCAGGCCTCATCTCGAGTGGAGACATGCACGTTCGCTGTCCTGCCAAGCTGTAGCAAAAGTGTCAGGCTTCCCGTCGAGTTGACACAAGAATCTGTGGCTTTCCTTCAAGGTGCCACAGGGTTGTCACACGTGCCACCATGATGTGAGTCAATACTTGGGGTGACAGTTGAGGCAGTGTCTGGAAATGAGGTTCATCTGGAGTGGACTGAGACATTTATGTGGCTTTCCTTCAAGGTGCCACAGGGTTGTCACACGTGCCACCATGGTGCGAGTTGATACTTGGGGTGACAGTCGAGGCAGTGTCTGGAAACGAGGTTCACCTGGAGTGGGCTGAGACATTTGGGGGTCTTTTGGAATGTTGACATGACCCCTGGAGATCCTCTCGACTTTCTTGTTGAGAGTGCCTCCTCTTGAGGTGCTACAGGAACGCTGGGAATCCTTTCCCTGAACCCTCATCTTGAGCTGTGGAGTGGACAACGGGAGTCCCCTTGAGTTGTGGTGGGACGCTTGGTGATCCCCTCGAGTGGAGACGGGTATGTCGAGGAACTTCTTGAGTTGCAGCAAGGGTTTGAAGGACCCTTTCGAGGTTCAAGAGAGAAGGTGTGATTTCCCTTGAGACCCCGCAAGTCCCCGCCTGGAGCTGAAGCTGGAGGCTGAGGTTTCCTCTCCAGTGCTGGCATGCACCCTGGGGTTCCTCTGGAGTTTCTCCAGGGGAGTCAGGCCTCATGTCCTGTGGTTACATGCACATCTGCTTTCCTCCCGACCTGTTGCAGCAGTGTCAGTCGTCCCGTCAAGCTGACACCCAGATCTCTGTCTTTCCCTTGAGATGCCACAGGACTGTGGCACAAGCCACCATGGTGTGAGGCGATACGCGGGTGACACCCGTGGTAATGCAGGGAAATCAGGTTCATCTGGAGTGGACTGAGACATCTGGGGGACTTTTAGTATGTT
>SJYT01049330.1:86256-116244 GCA_006410635.1 Cephalophus harveyi
GATCTCTGTCTTTCCCTTGAGATGCCACAGGACTGTGGCACGAGCCACCATGGTGTGAGGCGATACGCGGGTGACACTCGTGGTAATGCAGGGAAATCAGGTTCATCTGGAGTGGACTGAGACATCTGGGGGACTTTTAGTATGTTAGCACGACCCCTGGAGATCTCGGCTTTCCTGTTGAGAGTGCCACCTCTTGAGATGCGACGGGAACGGAGGGAATCCTTTCCTGACGAAGCAGGGAAAGGAACCCTCATCTCGAGCTCATGAGGGGGAAACGGGTCTCCTCTTGAGTTGTGCTGGGACCCTTGGTGTTCCTCCCGCGTGGAGACGGGTATGCCGGGGAACTTCTTTAGTTGCAGAGTGGGTTGGAAGGACCTGTGCCAGGTTCAAGAGGAAAGGCGTGATTTCCCTCGAGACGCCGCAGCAGAAAAGCGCCTTATCTCACCTGCAGGGGAGAACTTCCTGGTTTTTCTCGAGTTGTGGCAGATCCTTTTAGAGTTACGATGGGGACATCAGGGACCCCCACGTGTGGCCTCAGGAAAGACCAGTCTCCATGCGAGTTGTGAGGGTCCCCCCGGGATGCCTCTCCAGTCAGTTTTGGGTCCTAAGTCCTCATCTGGAACTGCGGCAAGAACCTGAGGTTTCCTCTCCAGTGCTTACATGGATATTGGGGTTCCTTTGGAGTCTCCACAGGAGAGTCAGGACTCTTCTAGGACCCTTGGTGTTCCTCCCACGTGGAGACGGGTATGCCGGGGAACTTCTTTAGTTGCAGAGTGGGTTGGAAGGACCTTTGCCAGGTTCAAGAGGGAAGGCATGATTTCCCTCGAGACGCCGCAGCAGAAAAGCGCCTTATCTCGCCTGCAGGGGAGAACCTCCTGGTTTTTCTCGAGTTGCGGCAGATCCCTTTCGAGTTATGATGGGGACGTCAGGGACCCCCTCATGTGGCCTCAGGAAAGACTGGTCTCCATGCGAGTTTCGAGGGGCCCCTCGGGGTGCTTCTACAGTCAATGTCGGGTCCTAAGTCCTCGTCTGGAACTGCGGCCAGTACCTGAGGTTTCCTCTCCAGTGCTGACATGGATCTTGCGGTTCCTTTGAAGTCTCCACAGTAGAGTCAGAACTCTTCTCGAGTGGACACATACACGTTCGATTTCCTCCCGAGCTGTAGCAGCAGTGCCAGCCTTCTTGAAGAGTTGACACAGGGATCTTTTGCTTTCCCCCGAGGTGCAACAGGGCTGTGACACGACCTGAGGTTTCCTCTCCAGTGCTGACATGGATATTGGGGTTCCTTTGGAGTCTCCACAGGAGAGTCAGGACTCTTCTAGAGTGGAGACATACACGTCCGATTTCCTCCCGAGCTGTAGCAGCAGTGTCAGGCTTCCTGACGAGTCGACACAGGGATGAATGGCTTTCCCCCGAGGTGCAACAGGGCTGTGACACGTGCCACCATGGTGTGATTCGATGCTCGGGGTGAATTTTGAGGCAGTGCAGGGAAATCAGGTTCGTCTGGAGTGGACTGAGACATTTGGGTGTACTTTGAAATGGTGGCATGATCCCTGGAGTTCCTTTCAGCTTTCCTGTTGAGAGCACGTCCTCTTGCTGTGTGACAGAAACGCCAGAATCCTTTCCTGATGAAGCAGGGAAAGGAACCCTCATCTCAAGAGGAGAAGGGGAAAGGGGCTCCTCTGGAGTTGTGGTGGGGCCCTCAGGGTTCCTCTCAAGTGGAGACGGGTATGTCAGGGAATTTCTTCTGTTGCAGCAAGGGTGTGAAGGACCCTTTGATGTTCTGGAGGGAAGGCGTGATTTCTCTTGAGATGCCACTGTAGAAAAAGGCCTCATCTCGCCTGGAGGGGAGAACCTCCTGGTTTTTCTCGAGTTGTGGCAGGTTCCTCTCGAGTTACGATGGGGACCTCAGGGACCCACTCGTGTGGCCTCAGGAAAGGCCAGTCTCTATGCGAATTGTGATGGGCCTCTCGGGTTTCCTCTACAGTCCGTGCACGGTCATAAGTCTTCGCCTGGAGCTGAGATCGGTTCCTGAGGTTTCATCTCCAGTGCTGACATGGATCTTGGGGTTCCTCTGGATTCTCNCTCAGGAAAGGCCAGTCTCTATGCGAATTGTGATGGGCCTCTCGGGTTTCCTCTACAGTCCGTGCACGGTAGTAAGTCTTCACCTGGAGCTGAGATCGGTTCCTGAGGTTTCATCTCCAGTGCTGACATGGTTCTTGGGGTTCCTCTGGATTCTCGACTGGGGAGTCAGGCCTTGTTTCGAGTGGAGACATGGACGTCCGCTTTCCTCCTGGTCTTTAGCAGCAGTGGCAATCTTCCCGTCGAGTTGACACAGGGATCTGTGACTTTCCTTCGAGTTGCCACAGGGCTGTCACATGTGCCACCGTGGTGTGAGTCTATACTCACGGTGACAGTCGAGGCAGTGCAGGGAAATCAGGTTCATCTAGAGTTTACTAAGACTTTTGGGGGTTTTTGGTATGGTGGCACGACCCCTTGAGTTCCTCTCGACTTTCCTAGTAGGTTGATAGTGTCTCCTCTTGAGATGCGACGGGAACGCCAGTAATCCTTTCCCAAAGAAGCAGGGAAAAGAACCCTCATCTCAAGCTTAGGAGGGGGAAACGGGGCTCCTCTTGAGTTGTGACCGGACCTCGGTGTTCCTCTCGAGTGGGGAGAGGTATGTTGGGGAACTTCTTGAGTTGCAGCAAGGGTGTGCAGGAATCTTTTGAGGTTCAGGAGGGAAGGCGTGATTTCTCTTGGGATGCTGCAGCAGAAAATGGCCTCATCTCGGCTGGAGGGGAGAACCTCCTGGTTTTTCTCAAGTTGCGGCAGGTCCTTCTCGAGTTACGACGGGGACCACAGGTATTCTCTCGCGTGCCTCAGGAAAGGGCAGTCTCTGTGCGAGTTGAGAGGGTCCCCTCGGGATACCTCTCCAGTCAGTGATGGGTCCTTAGTCCCTGTCTGGAGCCAAAGCTGGAACCTGATGTTTCCTCTCCAATGCTGGCTTGGATCTTGGGGTTCCTCTGGAGTCTCCACAGGAGAGTCAGACCTTGTCTCCTGTGGTTACACGCATGTCCACTTTCCTCCCGAGCTGTAGCAGCAGTGTCAGGTTTCCCATCAAGTTGACCCAGGGATCTCTGTCTTTCCCTCGAGATGCCACAGAGCTGTGGCACGAGCCTCCATGGTGTGAGGTGATTCGCTGGTGACACTCGCGGTACTGCACGGAAATCAGTTTCATCTCGAGTGGACTGAGACATCTGGGGGACTTTTAGTATATTGGCACGACGCCTGGAGATCTCGGCTTTCCTGTTGAGACCGCCACATCTTGAGATGTGACTGGAATGGCAGAAATCCTTTCCCTAAAAAGCAGGGAAAGGAACCCTCCTCTGGAGCAGAGGAGGGGGAAAGGGGGCCCCTCTTGTGTTGTGGTGGGCCCATCAGTGTTCCTCTCGAGTGGAGATGGGTATGTCAGGGAGCTTCTTGAGTTTCAGCAAGGATGTGAAGGACCCTTTGAGGTTCAGGAGGGAAGGCGTGATTTCTCTCAGGATGCCGCAGCAGAAAAGGGCCTCATCTCGCCTGCAGGAAGATCCTCCTGGTTTTTCTCGTGTTGCGGCAGGTCCCTCTCGAGTTCCAATGGGGACTCAGGGACCCGCTGGCTTGGCCTCAGGAAAGACGAGTCTCCATGCGAGTTACGAGGGGCCCCTTGGGATTCCTCTCCAGTTAGTTTCGGGTCCTAAGTCCTCATCTGGAACTGCGGCCAGAACCTGTGATTTCCTCTCCAGTGCTGGCATGGATCTTTGAGTTCCTCTGGAGTCTCCACAGGAGATTCAGGACTCTTCTCGAGTGGAGACATACACGTCCGTTTTCCTCCCGTGCTGTACAGCAGTGTCAGCCTTCCCAGCAAGTGGACACAGGGATCTGTGTCTTTCCCTCGAGGTGTCACAGGGCTGCTGCATTTGCCACCGTGGTGTGACTCTATACTAAGGGTGACCTTCGAGGCAGGGCAGGGAAATCAGGTTCATCTGGAGTACACTGAGACATTTGGGGGTCTTTTGGAATGGTGGCATGAACCCTGGATTTCCTCTCGACTTTCCTGTTGAGAGCACATCCTCTTGCTGAGTGATGAGAACTCCAGAATCCTTTCCTGATGAAGCAGGGAAAGGAACCCTCATCTGGAGCGGAGGAGGGGGAAAGGAGGCTCCTCTTGAGTTGTGGTGGGACCCTCAGTATTTCTCTCGAGTGGAGACGGGTATGACGGGGAACTTCTCGAGTTGCAACAAAGGTGTGAAGGACCCTATGAGGTTCAGGAGGGAAGGCGTGATTTCTCTCAGGATGCCGGAGCAGAAAACGGCCTCATCTCGCCTGGAGGAGAGAACCTCCTGGTTTTTCTTGAGTTGCAACAGGTCCCTTTCGAGTTATGACTGGGAACTCAGGGACCCGCTCGCGTGGCCTCAGGAAAGATCAGTCTCCGTGTGAGTTGAGAGGGGCCCCTCGGGATTCCTCTCCAGTTGGTGCCGGGTCCTAATTCCCCATCTGGAGCCGAAGCTGGAACCTGAGGTTTCCTCTCCAGTGCTGGCATATATCTTGGGCTTCCTCAGGAGTCTCCCCAGGGGAGTTAGGCCTCGTCTCCTGTGGTTACACACACGTCTGCTTTCCTCCCGAGCTGTAGCAGCAGTGTCAGGCTTCCCGTCGAGTTGACCCAGGGATCTCTGTCTTTCCCTCGAGATGCCACAGGGCTGTGGCACGAGCCTCCGTGGTGTGAGGTGGGTGATATGCAGGTGACCCTCGATTTAGAGCAGGGAAATCAATTTCTTCTGTAGTGGACTGAGACATGTGGCGGACATTTAGTATGCTGGCACAACCACTGGAGATCTCGGCTTTCCTGTTGAGAGCGCCACATCGTGCGATGTGAAGGAAACGGCGGGAATCCTTTCCTGACGAAGCAGGGAAAGGGACCCTCATCTCGAGCTCATGGGGGGGAAATGGGGCTCCTCCTGAGTTGTCCCAGGACCCTCGGTGTTCCTCCCGGCATGGGGACGTGTATGTCGGGGAACTTCTTGAGTTGCAGCAAGGGTGGGAAGGACCCTTGCGAGGTTCAAGAGGGAAGGCGTGATTTCCCTCGAGATGCCGCAGCAGAAAGGTCCAAATCTCGCCTGCAGGGGAGAACGTCCTGGTTTATCTCGAGTTGTGGCAGGTCCCTTTTGGGTTACGTCAGGTACCTCAGGGACCCGCTGGCATGGCCTTAGGAAAGTCCAGTCTCCACGCGAGTTGGGAGGGACCCCTCGGGACTCCTCTCCAGTCAGTGTCGGGTCCTAGGTCCTCATCTGGAACTGCGGCCAGAACCTGAGGTTTCCTCTCCAGTGCTGACACGGATCTTGGGATTCCTCTCGAGTCTCCACAGGAGTGTCAAGACTATTCTCGAGTGGAGACATACACGTCAGTTTTTCTCCCGAGCTGTAGCAGCAGTGTCAACTTTCCTGACGAGTGGAAACAGGGATCTGTGTCTTTCCCTTGAGGTGTCACAGGGCTGCCGCAAGTGCCACCGTGGTGTGATTCGATGTTGGGGGTGACCTTAGAGGCAGGGCAGGGAAATCAGGTTCATCTGGAGTGGACTGAGCATTTGGGGGTCTTTTGGAATGATGGCATGAACCCTGGAGTTCCTCTCGACTTTCCTATTGAGAGCACGTCCTCTTGCTGTGTGATAAGAACTCCAGAATCCTTTCCTGATGAAGCAGGGAAAGAAACCGTCATCTGGAGTGGAGGAGGGGGATAGGGGGCTCCTCTTGAGCTGTGGTGGGACCCTCAGTGTTTCTCTCGAGTGGAGACGGGTATGACGGGGAACTTCTTGAGTTGCAACAAAGGTGTGAAGGACCCTTTGAGGTGCAGGAGGGAAGGCGTGATTTCCCTTGAGACGCCGCAGCAGGAAAGGTCCAAATCTTGCCTGGTTTATCTCGAGTTGTGGCAGGTCCCTCTCGAGTTACGACGGGGACCTCAGGGACCCGCTGGCATGGCCTTAGGAAAGTCCAGTCTCCATGCGAGTTGCGAGGGACCCCTCGGGATTCCTCTCCAGTCAGTGTCGGGTTCTAGGTCCTCCTCTGGATCTGCAGACAGAAACAGGTTTCCTCTCCAGTGCTGACGTGGATTTTGGGGTTCCTCTGGAGTCTACACAGGAGAGTCAGGACTCTTCTCAAGTGGAAACATACACGTCCATTTTGCTCCCGAGCTGTAGCAGCAGTGGCAGGCTTCCTGACGAGTGGACACAGGGATCTGTGGCTTTAATTCGAGGTGCCACAGGGCTGTCACACGTGCCACCATGGTGTGATTCGATGCTCGGGTGACCTTCAAGGCAGGACAGGGTAATCAGGTTCATCTGGAGTGGACTGAGACATCTGGGGATCTTTTGGAATGGGGCAGGATCCCTGGAGTTCCTCTCGACTTTCCTGTTGTGAGCACGTCCTCTTGCTGTGTGACAGGAACACCAGAATCCTTTCCCCACGAAGCAGGGAAAGGAACCCTTATTTGGAGCGAAGGAGGGGGAAAGGTGGCCACTCTTGAGTTGTGCTGGGATCCTCGGTGCTCCTCCCGTGTGAGCACGGGTATGTCGGGGAACTTCTTGAGTTGCAGCAAGGATGGGAAGGACCCTTGCGAGGTTCAAGAGGGAAGGCGTGATTTCACTCGAGACGCCGCAGCAGAAAAGGGCCTCATCTCTCCTGCAGTGGAGAACCTCCTGGTTTTTCCCGAGTTGCAGCAGGTCCCTCTCAAGTTACAATGTGGACCTCTGGGACCTGCTGGCATGGCCTCCGGAAAGACCAGTCTCCATGCGAGTTTTGAGGGGCCCCTCGGGATTCCTCTCCAGTCAGTGTCGGGTCCTAGGTACTCGTCTGGAACTGCGGCCAGAACCTGAGGTTTCCTCTGCAGTGCTGGCATGGATCTTGGGTTTTCTCAGTAGTCTCCACAGGAGAATCAGGACTCTTCTCGAGTGGAGACATACACGTCCGTTTTCCTCCTGAGCTGTAGCAGCAGTGTCAGGCTTCTCGAAGAAAAGACACAGGGATCTGTGGCTTTCCCTCGAGGTGCCACAGGGCTGTCGTACGTGCCACCGTGGTGTAATTCGATGCTTGGTGTGTCCTTCGAAGTAGGGCAGGGAAATCAGGTTCATCTGGAGTGGACTGAGACATTTGTGGGTCTTTTGGAATGGTGGCACGATCCCTGGAGTTCCTCTCGCCTTTCCTGTTGAAAGCACATCCTCTTGCTGAGCGACGGGAATGCCAGAATCCTTTCCTGACAAAGCAGGGAAAGGAACCCTCATTTGGAGTGGAGGAGGAGGAAAGGTAGCGCCTCTTGAGTTGTGTTGGGACCCTCAGTGTTCCTCTCGAATGGAGACGGGTATGTCGGGGAACTTCTTGAGTTGCAGCAAGGGTGTGAAGGACTCTTTGAGGTTCTGGAGGGAAGGCATGATTTCTCTTGGTATGTCACAGCAGAAAACGGACTCATCTCACCTGGAGGGGAGAAATTCCTGGTTTTTCTCGAGTTGCGGCAGGTCCCTCTTGAGTTATGATGCGGACCTCAGCGAACCGCTTCCATGGCCTCAGGAAAGGGCAGTCTCCCTGCGAGTTGAGAGGGGCCCCTCGGGATTCCTCTCCAGTCAGTGCCGGGTCCTAAGTCCCCATCTGGAGCCGAACCTGGAACCTGAGGTTTCCTCTCCAGTGCTGTCATGGACCTTGAGGTTCCTCTAGAGTCTCCGCAGGGGAGTCAGGCCTCGTCTCCTGTGGTTACATGCACGTCTGCTTTCTTCCTGAGCTGTAGCAGCAGTGTCAGGCTTTTCGATGGGTTGACACAGGGAACTGTAGCTTTCTCTCGAAGTGCCACAGGACTGTCACACGTGCCACCATGGTTTGATCCGATGCCCGGAGTGACCTTCGAAGCAGGGCAAGGAAATCAGGTTCATCTGGAGTGGACAGAGATATTTGGGGGTCTTTTGAATGGCTGCACGACCCCTGGAGTTCCTCTCAACATTCCTGTTGAGAGCATGTACTCTTGCTGTGCGATGGGAATGCCAGAATCCTTTCCCGATGAATCAGGGAAAGGATCCCTCATCTGGAGCAGAAGTGAGGGAAAGTGGGCCCCTCTTGAGTTGTGGCATTACCCTCAGTGTTCCTTTCAAGTGGAGACAGGTATGTTAGGGAACTTCTTGAATTATAACGAGGCTGTGAAGGACCCTTTGAGGTTCAGGAGGAAAGGCGTGATTTCTCTCGGGATGCTGCAGCAGAAAATGACCTCATCTTGACTGCAGAGGACAACTTCCTGGTTTTTCTCGAGTTGCGGCAGGTCCCTCTCAAGTTACGACAGGGACCTCAGGACTCACTCACGTGACCTAAGGAAAGACCAGTCTCCGTGCGAGTTTCGAGGGGCCCCTCAGGATTCCTCTCCAGTCAGTGCCGGATCCTAAGTCCCCATCTGGAGCTGAAGCTGGAACCTGAGGTTTCTCTCCACTGCTGGCATGGATTTTGGTGTTCCTCTGGAGTCTCACCAGGGGAGTCAGGCCTCGTTTCCTGTGGTTACATGCATGTCCACTTTCCTCCCAAGCTGTAGCAGCATCGTCAGGATTCCCGACGGGTTGACACAGGGACCTGTGGCTTTCCTTAGAGGTACCACAGGGCTGTCGCACGTGCCATCATGGTGTGATTCGATGCTCGGGGTGACCTTCGAGGCAGGGCTGGGAAATCAGGTTCATCTGGAGTGGACTGAGACATTTGGGAGACTTATAGTATGTTGGCACGATCCTTGGAGATCTCGACTTTCCTGTTGAGAGCACCACCTCTTGAGATGTGATGGAATGGCAGGAATACTTTCCCGATGAATCAGGGAAAGGAATCTTCATATCGAGCTCACGAGGTGGAAATGGAGTCCACTTGAGCTGTGCCGGAACCCTCGGTGTTCCTCCCATGTGGGGACGGCTATCTCAGGGAACTTCTTGAGTTGCAGCAAGGGTGGGAAGGATGCTTGCGAGGTTCAAGTGGGAAAGTATGCTTTCCCTCAAGACACCACAGCAGAAAAGGGCCTCATCTCGCCTGCAGTGGAGAACTTCCTGGGTTTTCTCGAGTTGCGGCAGGTCCTTCTCGAGTTACGATGAGGATCTCAGGGACCCACTGGCATGGCCTCAGGAAAGACCAGTCTCCATGCGAGTTGCGAGGGTCCCCTCAGGATTCCTCTCCAGTCAGTGTCAGGCCCTAGGTCCTCGTCTGAAACTGCGGCCAGAACCTGAGGTTTCCTCTCCAGTACTGACTTGGATCTTGGGGTTCCTCTGGAGTCTCCACAGGAGAGTCAGGACTCTTCTCGAGTGGAGGTATACACGTCCGTTTTCCTCCCAAACTGTAGTAGCAGTGTCAGGCTTCCCGACAGGTTGACACAGGGATCTGTTGCTATCCCTCGAAGTGCAACAGGGCTGTCACACGTGCCACTGTGGTGTGATTCGATGCTCGGGGTGACCTTCGAGGCAGAGAAGGGAAACCAGGTTCATCTGGAGTGGACTGAGACATTTGGGGGTCTTTTGGAATGGTGGCACGACCCCTGGAGTTCTTCAAGACTTTTCTGTTGAGACCAATTCCTCTGGATTTGCGACGGGAAGACCAGATTCCTCTCCCCACGAGGCAGGGAAAGTAACCGTCATCTGGAGCAGAGGAGGGGGAAAGGGGTTCCTCTTGAGTTGTGGTGGGACCCTCAGTGTTCCTCTCGAGTGGAGACCGGTAAGTCAGGGAACTTCTTGAGTTGTAGCAAGGGTGTGAACTACTCTGAGGTTCAGGAGGGAAGGCGTGATTTCTCTTGGGATGCCGCAGCAGAAAATGGCCTCATCTCGCCTAGAGGGGAGAACCTCCTGGTTTTCCTTGAGTTGCGGCAGGTCCCTCTCGAGTTAAGACGGGGACCTCAGGGACCCACTCGTGTGTCCTCAGGAAAGGCCAGTATCCATGCGAGTTGAGAGGTGCCCCTCGGGATTCCTCTCCAGTTGGTGCCAGGTCGTAAGTCCCCATCTGGAGCCGAAGCTGGAACCTTAGGTTTCTTCTCCAGTGCTGGCATGGATCTTGGGGTTCCTCTGGAGACTCCACAGGGGAGTCAGGCCTCGTCTCCTTTCCTCCCGAGCTGAAGCAACAGTGTCAGTTTTCCCGTAGAGTTGACCCAGGGATCTCTGTCTTTCCCGTGAAAGGCCAAAGGGCTGTGGCACGAGCCACCGTGTTGTGAGGCGATACACGGTTGACACTCGAGGCAGGGCAGGAAATCAGGTTCATCTGGAGTGGACTGAGACATCTGGGGGACTTTTAGTATGTTGACATGACACCTGGAGATCTCCGCTTTCCTGTTGAGAGTGCCAACTCTAGAGATGCGACGGGAATGGTGGGAATCCTTTCCCGAAGAAGCAGGGAAAGGGACCAATCTCGAGCTCACGAGGGGGAAACAGGGCTCCTCTTGAGTTGTGCTGGGACCTTCGGTGTTCCTCCCACATGGGGACAGGTATATCGGGGATGTTCTTGAGTTGCAGCAAGGGTGGGAAGGACGCTTACGAGGTTCAAGAGGAAAGGCGTGATTTCCCTCGAGACGCCGCAGCAGAAAAGGGCCTCATCTCGCCTGCAGGGGAGAATCTCCTGGTTTTTCCCGAATTGCGACAGGTCCCTCACGAGTTACGACGGGGACCTCAGGGACCCACTAGCGTGGCCTCAGGAAAGGCCAATCTCCATGCGAGTTGTGAGGGGCCCCTCGGGATTTCTCTCCAGTAAGTGTCGGGTCCTAGGTCTTCATTGGGAACTGTGGCCAAAACCTGAGTTTTCCTCTCCACTGAAGACATGGATCTTGGGGTTCCTCTAGAGTCTCCACAAGAGAGTCAGCACTCTTCTCGAGTGGAGACATACACGTCCGTTTTCCTCCCGAGCTGTAGCAACAGTTTCAGGCTTCAAGATGTGTAGACACAGGGATCTGTGGCTTAACCTCGAGGTGCCATAGGGCTGTCGCAAGTGCCACCGTGGTGTGATTCAATGCTCGGGGTGACCTTCGAGGCAGGGCAGTGAAAACAGTTTCATCTGGAGCGGACTGAGACATTTGGGGGTCTTTTGGAATGGTGGCAAGAACCCTGGAGTTCCTCTCGACTTTCCTGTTGAGGGCACGTCCTCTTGCTGTATGACGGGAATGCAAGAATCCTTTCCTGACGAAGCAGGGAAAAAAACCCTCATGTGGAGCGGAGGAGGGGGAAAGGGGGCTCCTCTTGAGTTGCAGTGGGACCCTCTGTGTTCCTCTCGAGTGGAGACGAGAATGTCGGGGAACTTCTTGAGTTTCAGCAAGGGTGTGAAGTACCCTTTGAGGTTCAGGAAGGAAGGCATGATTTCTCTCAGGATGCCGCAGCAGAAAACGGCCTCATCTCTCCTGGAGGGGAGAACTTCCTGTTTTTTCTCGAGTTGCAGCAGGTGCCTCTCGAGTTACGATGGGGACCTCAGGGACGTGGTCATGTAGCCTCAGTAAAGGCCATGCGAGTTGAGAGGGGCCCCCCGGGATTCGTCTTCAGTCAGTGCCGGGTTCTAAGTCCCCATCTGGAGCTGAATCTGGAACCTGAGATTTCCACTCCAGTGCTAGCATGGATCTTGGGTTCCCTCTGGACTCTCCTCAGGGGAGTCAGGCCTCGTCTCCTGTGGTTACATGCACGTCCTCTTTCCCCCCCGAGCTGTAGCAGCAGTGTCAGGCTTCCTGTCGAGTTGACCCAGGGATCTCTGTCTTTCCCTTGTGATGCCATCGGGCTGTGGCATGAGCCACCGTGGTGTGAGGCCATACGAGGGTGACACTCGAGGTAGTGCAGGCATATCAGTTTCATATGGAGTGGAAAGAGACATCTGAGGGAGGTTTAGTATATTGGCACGACCCCTGGAGATCTCAGCTTTCCTGTTATGAGCGCCACCTCTTGAGATGTGACGGGAATGGCGGGAATCCTTTCCCGAAGAAGCAGGGAAAGGAACCCTCATCTTGAGCTCAGAAGGGGGAAACGGGGCTCCGCTTGAGTTGTGCCGGGACCCTCGGTGTTCCTCCCGCATGGGGACGGGTATGTCGGGGAGCTTCTTGATTTGCAGCAAGGGTGGGAAGGACCCTAGCGGGGTTCAAGTGGGAAGGCGTGATTTCCCTCGAGAAGCCGCAGCAGAAAAGGTTCTCATCTTGCCTACAGGGGAGAACTTCCTGGTTTTTCTCGAGTTGCGGCAGGTCCCTCTCGAGTTACGATGGGGACCTCAGGGACCCGCTCGTGTGGCCTCAGGAAAAACCAATCTCCATGCGAGTTGCGAGGAGCCCCTCAGGATTCCTCTCCAGTCAGTGTCGCGTCCTAGGTCCTGGTTTGGAACTGCGGCCAGAAGCTGAGGTTTCCTCTCAGTGCTGACACGGATCTTGGGGCTTCACTGGAGTCTCCACAGGAGAGTCAGGACTCTCCTCGAGTGGAGACATACACGTTGGTTTTCCTCCCGAGATGTAGCATCAGTGTCAGGCTTCGCAACCAGTTGACACAGGGATCTGTGGCTTTCCCTTGAGATGCCACAGGGCTGTTGCTCGTGCACCGTGGTAGGATTTGATGCTCGAGGTGACCTCTGAGGCAGGGCAGGGAAATCAGGTTCATCTGGAGTGGACTGAGACATTTGGGGGTCTTTTGGAATGGTGGCACGACCCCTGGAGTTCCTCTCAACTTTCCTGTTGAGAGCACGTCCTCTTGCTGTGCATCGGGAATGCCAGTATCCTTTCCTGATGAAGCAGGGAAAGGAACCATCATCTGGAGCAGAGGAGGGGGAAAGAGGGCTCCTCTTGATTTGTGGTGTGACCCTCAGTGTTCCTCTCGAGTGGGGAAGGGTATGTCGGGGAACTTCTTGAGTTGAAGCAAGGGTGTGAAGGACCCTTTGAGGTTCAGGAGGGAAGGCGTGATTTCTCTCAGGATGCCACAGTGGAAAACGGCCTCATCTCGCCTGGAGGGAAGAACCTCCTGGTTTTTCTCGAGTTGTGGCAGGTCCCTCTCGAGTTACGATGGTGACGTCAGGGACCCACTCGCGTGGCCTCAGGAAAGGCCAGTCTCCGTGCGAGTTGAGACGGGCTCCTCAGGATTCCTCTCCAGTCGGTGCTGGGTCCTAATTCCCCATCTGGAGCCAAAGATGGAACCTGAGGTTTCCTCTCCAGTGCTGGCATGGATTTGGGGTTCCTCTCGAGTCTCCCCAGGGGAGTCAGGCCTCATCTCCTCTGGTTACATGCATGTCCACTTTCCTTCTGAACTGCAGCAGCAGTGTCAGGCTTCCTGTCGAGTTGACCCTGGGATCTCATTCTTTCCCTCGAGATGCCACAGGGCTGTTGCACGAGCCACCATGGAGTGAGGCGATACGCGGGTGACTCTCAAGGTAGTGGAGGGAAATCAGGTTCACCTGGAGTGGACTAAGACATATGGGGGACTTTTAGTATGTTGGCACGACCCCTGGAGATCTCTGCTTTCCTGTTGAGAGCGCCACCTCTTGAGATGCGATGGGAATGGCGGAAATCCTTTCCTGAAGAAGCAGGGAAAGGAACCCTCATCTCATGCTCACAATGGGGAAACAGGGCTCCTCTTGAGTTGTACCAGGACCTTTGGAGTTCCTCCCGCGTGGAGCCAGGTATGTCGGGCAACTTCCTGTGTTGCAGCAAAGTTGCGAAGGACCCTAGCGTGGTTCAAGAGAGAAGGCGTGATTTCCCTCAAGACGCCACAGCAGAAAAGGGCCTCAACTCGACTGCAGGGGAGAACCTCCTTGTTTTTCTCGAGTTGCGATGGGTCCCTCTCGAGTTATGATGGGGACCTAAGGGAACTGCTTGCATGGCCTCAGGAAAGGCCAGTCTCCCTGCTATTTGAGAAGGGCCCCTCAGGATTCCTCTCCAGTCATTGCTGGTTCCTAAGTCCAAGTCTGGAGCCGAAGCTGAAACCTGAGTTTTCCACTCCAGTGCTGGCATGGATCTTGGGGTTCCCTGGAGTCTCCCCAGGGGAGTCAGGCCTCGTCTCCTGTGGTTACATGCACGTCCAATTTCCTCCTGAGCTGTAGCTGCAGTGTCAAGCTTCCCCTCGACTTGACCCCGGGATCTCTGTCTTTCCCTCGAGATGCCACAAGCCTGTGGCATGAGCCACTGTGGTGTGAGGCGATGCACAGGTGACACTCGAGGTAGTGCAGGGAAATCAGGTTCATCTGGAGTGGACTGAGACATCTGGGGGACTTTTAATATGTTGGCACGACCCCTGGAGATCTCGGCTTTCCTGTGGAGAGTGACACCTCTTGAGATGTGATGGGAACGGCGGGAATCCTTTCCCAATGAAGCAGGGAAAAAGACCCTCATCTCGAGCTCACGATGGGGAAACAGGGCTCCTCTTTAGTTGTGCCGAGACCCTTGCAGTTCCTCCCGCGTGGAGCCGGGTATGTCGGGCAACTTCTTGTGTTGCAGCAAAGTTGCGAAGGACCCTAGCGTGGTTCAAGAGAGAAGGCGTGATTTCCCTCAAGACACCACAGCAGAAAAGGGCCTCAACTCGACTGCAGGTGAGAACCTCCTGGTTTTTCTCGAGTTGTGGCAGGTCCCTCTTGAGTTACGACGGGGACCTCAGGGACCCGCTGGCATGGCCTCAGGAAAGACCAGTCTCCATGCGAGTTGCAAGGGACCCCTCGGGATTCCTCTCCAGTCAGTGTCGGGTCCTAGGTCCTTGTCTGGAACTGCGGCCAGAACCTGAGGTTTCCTCTCCAGTGCTGACATGGATCTTGGGGTTCCTCTGGAGTCTCCGCAGGAGAGTCAGGACTCTTCTCGAATGGAGAGATGAACATCTGTTTTCCTCCCAAGCTGTAGCAGCAGTGTCAGGCTTCACAATGAGTTGACACAGGGATCTGTGGCTTTTCCTCGAGGTGCCACAGAGCTGTCACATGTGCCAACGTGGTGTCATTCAATGATCGGGGTGACCTTTGAGGCAGGGCAGAGTGTTCAGGTTCATCTGCAGTGGACTGAGACATTAGGGGGTCTTTTAGAATTGCGGCACGACCCCTGGAATTCCTCTCGACTTTCCTGTTGAGATCACATCCTCTTGCTGTGCGATTGGAACACCAGAATCCTTTCCCGACGACCCAGAGAAAGGAACCCTCATCTGGAGCAGAGGAGGGGGAAAGGGGGCTCCACTTGAGTTGTGGTGGGACCCTCAGTGTTCCTCTCGAGAGGAGATGGGTATGTCAGGGAAGTTCTTGAGTTGCAGCAAGGGTGTGAAGTACCCTTTGAGGTTCAGGAGGGAATTTGTGATTTCTTTTGGGATGCCACATCAGAAAACGGCCACATCTCGCCTGGAGGGGAGAACCTCCTGGTTTTTCTCGAGTTGCGGCAAGTACCTCTCGAGTTACAATGGGGACCTCAGGTACCCGCTCGTGTGGCCTCCATAAAGGCCAGTCTCTGTGCGAGTTGAGAGTGGCCCCTCGGGATTCCTCTCCAGCTGGTGCCTGGTCCTAAGTCCCATAAGGAGCCGAAGCTGGAACCTGAAATTTCCTCTCTAGTGATGGCATGGATCTTGGGGTATGTATGGAGTTTCCCCAGGGGAGTCAGGCCTCATCTCCTGTCATTACTTGCACGTCTGCTTCCACCCGAGCTGTAATGGCAGTGTCAGTATTCCCGTCGAGTTGACCAAGGGATCTCTGTCTTTCCCTCGAGATTCCACAGGGCTGTGGCACGAGCCACCATGGTGTGAAGTGATACACGGGTGACACTCGAGGTAGTGCAGGGAAATCAGGTTCATCTGCAGTGGACTGAGACATCTGGGGGACTTTTAGTATGTTGGCACAACCCCTGGAGATCTTGGCTTTCCTGTTGAGAGCGCCACCTTTTGAAATGCGATGGGAACGGCGGGAATCCTTTACTGACGCAGCAGGGAAAGGGACCATCAAACCGAGTTCACAAGGGGGAAACGGGGCTCCTCCTGAGTTGTGCTGGGTCCCTTGGTGTTCCTCCCACGTGGGGACGGTTATGTCGGGGAACTTCTTGAGTTGCAGCAAGGGTGGGAAGGACCCTTGCGAGGTTCAAGAGGGAAGGAGTGATTTCCCTCGAGACGCTGCAGCAGAAAAGGGCCTCATCTCGCCTGCAGGGGAGAACTTCCTGCTTTTTTTCGAGTTGCGGCAGGTCCCTCTCGAGTTACAATGGGGACCACAGGGACCCACTGGCGTGGCCTCAGGAAAGTCCAGTCTCCATGCAAGTTGCGAGGGTCCCCTTGGAATTCCTCTCCAGTCATTGTCGGGTTCCATGTCCTCGTCTGTAACTGCAGCCAGAATATGAGGTTTCCTCTCCAGTGCTGCCATGGATCTTGGGGTTCCTATGGAGTCTCCCCAGGGGAGTCAGGCCTTGTCTCCTGTGGTTGCATTCACGTCCGTTTTCCTCCTGAGCTGTAGCAGCAGTGTCAGTCTTCCCGACAAGTTGACACAGGGATCTGTGGCTTTCCCTCGAGGTGCCACAGGGCTGTCACACGTGCCACCGTCGTGTGATTCAATGCTCGGGGTGACCATCGAGCCAGGGCAGGGCAATCAGGTTCATCTGGAGTGGACTGTGTCATTTGGGGGTCTTTTGGCATGGAGGTTTGTCCTCTGGAGTTCCTCTCGACTTTCCTGTTGATAGCACGTCCTTTTGTTGTGCGACGGGAATGCCAAATCCTTTCCGAACGAAGCAGGGAAAGGAACCCTCATGTGTAGCGGAGGAGGGGGAAAGGGTGCTCCTCTTGAGTTGTGGTGAGACCCTCAGTGTTCCTCATGAGAGGAGATGGGTATGTTGGCGAACTTCTTGAATTTCAGCAAGGGTGTGAAGGACCTTGTGAGGTTCAAGAGGGAAGGCGTGATTTCTCTTGGGATGCCTCAGCAGAAAATGGCTTCATCTCGCCTGGAGAGGAGAACCTCCTGGTTTTTCTCGAGTTGCAGCAGGTCCCTCTCGAGTTACAATGGGGACCTCAAGGACCTGCTGGCGTGGCCTCAGGAAAGACCAGTCTCCATGCGCATTGAGAGGGACCCCTTGGGATTACTCTCCAGTCAGTGCCGGGTCCAAGTCCCCTCTGGAGCCAAAGCTGGAACTTGAGGTTTCCTCTACAGTGCTGGCATGATTCTTAGGGTTCCTCTGGAGTCTCCCCAGGGGAGTCAGGCATTGTCTCCTGTGATTACAAGCACATCCGCTTTCCTCCCGAGCTGTAGCAGCAGTGTCAGGCTTCCCGTCAAGTTGACCCAGGGAACTCTGTCTTTTCCTCATGATGCCACAGGACTGTGGCATGAGCCACCGTGGTGTGAGCCGATACGCAGTTGACACTCGATGTATTGCAGGGAAATAAGGTTCATCTGGAGTGGACTGAGGCATCTTGGGGACTTTAAGTATGTTGGCATGACCCCTGGAGATCTTGGCTTTCCTATTGAGAGCGCCACCTCTTGAGATGTGACGGGAATGGTGGGAATCCTTTCCCAATTAAGCAGGGAAAGGGAACCTCATCTCAAGCTTACGAGGGGGAATGGGGCTCCTCCTGAGTTGTTCCAGGACCCTCGGTTTCCTCCCGCATGGGGACGGGTATGTCCGCGAACTTCTTGAGTTGCAGCAAGGGTGGGAAGGACCCTTGCGAGGTTCAAGAGGGAAGGCGTGATTTCCCTCGAGACGCCGCAGCAGAAAAGGGCCTCATTTCGCCTGGAGGGAGAACCTCCTGTCTTTTCTCGAATTAAGGCAGGTCCCTCTCGAGTTACGACGGGGACCTCAGGGACCCGCTGATGTGGCCTCAGGAAAGACCAGTCTCCATGTGAGTTGCAAGGGGCCCCTCGGGATTCCTCTCCACTCAGTGTCGGGTCCTAGGTCCTCGTATTGAACTGCGGCCAGAAACTTAGCTTTCCTCTCCAGTGCTGACATAGATCTTGGGGTTCCTCTGGAGTCTCCACAGGAGAGTCAGGACTCTTCTCGACTGGAGACATACGTGTCCGTTTTCCTCCTGAGCTGTATTAGCAGTGTCACACTTGCCGACGAGTTGACACAGGGACCTGTGGCTTTCCCTCGAGGTGCCACAGGGCTGTCACACGTGCCACTGTGGTGTAATTCGATGCTCAGGGTGACCTTCGACACAGGGCATGGAAATCAGGTTCATCTGGAGTGGACTGAGACATTTGGGTGTCTTTTGGAATGGTGGCAGAACCCCGGGATTTCCTCTCGACTTTCCTATTGAGAGCACGTCCTCTTGCTGGGCGACGGGAACACCAGAATACTTTCCCAAAGAAGCAGGGAAATGAACCCTCATTTGGAGCAGAGGTGGGGTGAATGGAGGCTCCTCTTGAGTTGTGGTGGGACCCACAGTGTTTCTCTCGAGTGGAGACTGGTATGTCGGGGAAGATCTTGAGTTGCAGCAAGGGTGTGAAGGACTCTTTGAGGTTCAGGAAGGAAGGTGTGATTTCTCTCAGGATGCCGCAACAGATAATGGACTCATCTCGCCTGGAGGGGTGAACCTTCTGGTTTTTCTCGAATTGCGGCAGGTCCCTCTCGAGTTACGACGGGGACCTCAGGTACCTGCTCGAATGGCCTCAGGAAAGGCCAGTCTCTGTGCGAGTGTGAGGGGACCCTCAGGATTCCTCTCCAGTTGGTGTTGGGTCCTAAGACCCCGTCTGGAGCCGAAGCTGGAACCTAAGGTTTCCTCTCCACTGCAGGCATGGATATTGTGGTTCCCCTGGAGTCTTCCCAGGGGAGTCAGGCCTCATCTCCTGTGGTTACATGCACATCTGCTTTCCTCCTGAGCTGTAGCAGCAGTGTCAGTTTTCCCGCCGAGATGACCCAGGGATCTCTGTCTTTCCCTCGAGATGCCACAGGGCTGTGGCAGGAGTCACCGTGGTGTGCGGCAAAATGCGGGTGACACTCGAGGTAGTGCAGGGAAATCAGGTTCATCTGGAGTGGAGTGAGACATCTGGGGGACTTCTAGTATGTTGGCATGACCCCTCGAGATCTCGGCTTTCCTGGTGAGAGCGCCACCTCCTGAGATGAAATGGGAATGGCGGTAATCCTTTCCCGACGAAGCAGGGAAATGGTCCCTCATCTCGATCTCACGAGGGGTAAACAGGGCTCCTCCTGAGTTGTGCCGGGACCCTCAGTGTTTCCCCTGCATGGGGACGGGTATGTCGGGGAAATTCTTGAGCTGCAACAAGGGTGGGAAGGACACTTGTGAGGTTCAAGAGGGAAGGCGTGATTTCCCTTTAGACACCACAGCAGAAAAGGGCCTCATCTCGCCTGCAGGGGAGAACCTCCTGGTTTTTCCCGAGTTGCGGTAGGTCCATCTCGAGTTACGACGGGGACTTCAGGGAACAGCTGGCGTGGCCTCAGGAAAGACCAGTCTCCATGCGAGTTGTGAGGGGCCCCTCGGGATTCCTCTCCAGTCAGTGTCGGGTCCTAGGTCCTTGTCTGGAACTGCAGCCAGAACCTGAGGTTTCCTCTCCAGTGCTGACATGGATCTTGGGGTTCCTCTGGAGTCTCTACAGGAGAGTCAGGACTCTTCTCAAGTGGACACATACACATCCGTTTCCTCCCGATCTGTAGCAGCAGTGGCAGGCTTCCCGTCAAGTTGACCCAGGGATATGTGTCTTTCCCTCGAGATATCACAGGGCTGTGGCACGAGCCACCATGGTGTCAGGCGATATGCAAGTGACACTCAAGGTAGTGCAGGGAAATCAGGTTTATCCTAGTGGTCTGAGACATCTGGGGGATTTTTGGTATGTTGGCACCACCCCTGGAGATCTCGGCTTTCCTATTGAGAGTGCCACCTCTTGAGATGCGACGGGAATGGCGGGAATCCTTTCCCAACAGAGCAGGGTAAGGGACACTCATCTCGATCTCACTAGGGGGAAACCGGTCTCCTCCTGAGTTGTGCCGGGACCCTCGGTGTTCCTCCCGCATGGGGACGGGTATGTCGGGGAAATTCTTGAGTTTCAGCAAGGGTGGGAAGGACCCTTGGGAGATTCAAGAGGGAAGGTGTGATTTCCCTTTAGACGCCGCAGCAGAAAAGGGCCTCATCTCACCTGCAGGGGTAAACCACCTGGTTTTTCTCGAGTTGTGGCTGGTCTCTCTCGAGTTACGACGGTGTCCTCAGGTACCCGCTCGAGTGGCCTCAGGAAAGGCCAGTCTCCGTGCGAGTTGAGATGGGCCCCTCAGGATTTCTCTCCAGTTGGTGCCGGGTCCTAAGTCCCCATCTGGAGCCGTAGCTGGAACCTGAGGTTTCCTCTCCACTGCAGGCATGGATATTGGGGTTCCTCTGGAGTCTCACCAGGGGAGTCCAGCCTCGCCTCCTGTGGTTACATGCAAATCCGCTTTCCTCCCAAAATGTAGCAGCAGTGTCAGGTTTCCCGTCGAGTTGACCCAGGGATCTCTGTCTTTCCCTTGAGATGCCACTGGGCTGTGGCACGAGACACCATGGTGAGAGGCAAAACGCGGGTGACACTCGAGGTAGTGCAGGGAAATCAGGTTCATCTGGAGTGGAGTGAGACATCTGGAGGCCTTTTAGTATGATGGCACGACTCCTCGAGATCTCGGCTTTCCTGTTGAGAGTGCCACCTCTTGAGATGTGACAGGAACGGCAGAAATCCTTTCCCGATGAAGCAGGGAAAAAGACCCTCATCTCGAGCTCACAAGGGGGAAACGGGGCTCCTCCTGAGTTGTGCCAGGACCCTCAGTATTCCTCCCACAAGGGGACGGGTATGTCGGGGAACTTCTTGAGGTGCAGCAAGAGTGGGAAGGACCCTTGCGAGGCTCAAGAGGGAAGGCGTGATTTCGTTTTAAACGCCGCAGCAGAAAAGGGCCTCATCTCGCCTTCAGGGGAGAACCTCCTGGCTTTTCTCGAGTTGCGGCAGGTCCCTCTCGAGTTGCGACGGGGACCCGCTGGCATGGCCTCAGGAAAGACCAGTCTCCATTCAAGTTGAGAAGGGCCACTCAGGATTTCTCTCCACTCAGTGTTGGGTCCTAAGTCCTCATCTGGAACTGCAGCCAGAACTAGAGTTTTAGTCTCCAGTGCTGACATGGATCTTGGGTTTCTTCTGGAATCTCCACAGGAGAGTCAGGACTCTTCTCGAGAGCAGACGTACACGTCCGTTTTCCTCCCGATCTGTAGCATCAGTGTCAGGCTTCCCGACGAGTTGACACAGGGATCTGTGGCTTTCCCTCGAGGTGCAACAGGGCTGTCGCACGTGCCACCTTGGTGTGATTCGATGCTTGGGGTCACCTTCAAGGCAGAGCAGGGAAATCAGTTTCATCTGGAGTGGACTGAGACATTTGGGGGTCTTTTGGAATGGTGACACGACTCCTGGAGTTCCTCACCACTTTCCTTTTGAGAGCACGTCCTCTTGCTGTCCAACGGGAATTCCAGAAACCTTTCTCGACGAAGCAGGGAAAGGAACCCTCATCTGGAGTGGAGGAGGGGGAAAGGGGGCTCCCGTTGAGTTGTGGTGGGACCCTCAGTGTTCCTCGCGAGTGGAGACGGGTCTGTCGGGGAACTTTTTGAGTTGCAGCAAGGGTGTGAAGGACCCTTTGAGGTTCAGGAGGGAAGGCGTGATATCTCTCTGGATGCCACAGCAGTAAACGGCCTCATTTCGCCTGCAGAGGAGAACCTCCTGGTTTTTCTCGAGTTGCGGCAGGTCCCTCTCGAGTTACGATGGGGACCTCAGGGACCCGATCACGTGGCCTCAGGAAAGGCCAGTTTCCGTGCGAGTTGAGATGGGCCCCTCGGGATTCCTGTCCAGTCAGTGCTGGGTCCTAAGTCACCGTCTGGATCTGAAGCTGGGACCTGAGGTTTCCTCTCCAGTGCTGGCATGGATCTTGGGTTTCCTCTGGAGTCTCCCCAGGGGAGTCAGGCTTCATCTCCTGTGGTTACATGCACGTCTACTTTCCTCCCGAACTCTAGGAGCACTGTCAGACTTTCCGTCGAGTTGACCCAGGGATCTCCGTCTTTTCCTCAAGATGCCACAGGGCTGTGCCACCGACCACCATGGTGTGAGGGGAATGGCGGGTGACACTCGAGGCAGGGAAGGGAAACCAGGTTCTTCTGGAGTGGACTGAGACATCTGGGGGCTTTTATTATGTTGGCACACACCGCTGGATATCTCAGCATTGCTGTTGAGAGTGTCACCTCTTGAGATGTGAAGGGAATGGCGGGAATCCTTTCCCGACGAAGCAGGGAAAGGGCCCCTCATCTCGAGCTCATGAGGGGGAAACGGGGCTCCTCCTGAGTTGTGCCAGGACCCTCAGTGTTCCTCCCGTGTGGCGACGGGTATGTCGGGGAACTTCTTGAGTTGCAGCAAGGGTGGAAAGGACCTTTGCGAGGTTCAAGAGGGAAGGCGTGATTTCCCTCGAGATGCCGCAGCAGAAAAGGGCCTCTTCTCGCTTGCAGGGGAGTACCTCCTGGTTTTTCTCGAGTTGAGGAAAGTCCCTCTCGAGTTACGACGGGGTCCTCAGGAACCCACTGGCATGGCCTCAGGAAAGACCAGTGTCCATGCGAGTTGTGAGGGGCCACTCGGAATTCCTCTCCAGTCAGTTTTGGGTCCTAGGTCCTTGTCTGGAACTGCAGCCAGAACCTGAGGTTTCCTATCCAGTGCTGACATGGATATTGGGGTTCCTCTGGAGTCTCCACAGGAGAGTCAGGGCTTTTCTCGAGTGGAGACATACACGTCCATTTTCCTCCCAAGCTGAAGGAGCAGTGTCAGGCTTCCCAACAAGTTTACAGAGGGATCTGTGGCTTTCCCTCAAGGTGCCACAGGACTGTCGCATGTGCCACTGTGGTGTGATTTGATGCTCGGGGTGGCCTTTGAGGCAGTGCAGGGAAATCAGGTTCATCTGGAGTGGACTGAGACATTTGGGGGTCTTTTGGAATGGTGACACGAACCCTGGAGTTCCTTTCTACTTTCCTTTTGAGAGTATGTCCTCTTGCTGTGCGACGGGAATGCCAGAATCCTTTCCCGACGAAGCAGGGAAAGGAAGCCTCATCTGGAGCAGAGGAGGGGGAAAGGGGGTTCCTTTTGATTTTTGATGGGACCCTCAGTGTTCCTCTCGAGTGAGACGGGTATGTTGGGGAACTTCTTGAGTTGCAGCAAGGGTGGGAAGGACCCTTTGAGGTTCATGAGGGAAGGCGTGATTTTCCTGGAGACGCCACAGCAGAAAAGGGCCTCATCTTGCCGGCAGTGGAGAACCTCCTGGTTTTTCACGAGTTGCGGCAGGTCCCTCTCGAGTTACGATGTGATCTCAGGGACCCTCTGGCGTGGCCTCTGGAAACACCAGTCTCCATGCAAGTTGCAAGGGCCCCCTCGGGATTCCTCTCCAGTCAGTGTCAGGTCCTAGGTCCTTGTCTGGAACTGCGGCCAGAAACTGAGGTTTCCTCTCCAGTGCTGACATGGATCTTGGGGTTCCTCTGGGGTGTCCATAGGAGAGTCAGGACTCTTCTCAAGTGGAGACATACACGTCTGTTTTCTTCTCGAGCCGTAGCAGCAGTGTCAGGCTTCCTGACGAGTTGACACAGGGATCTGTGACTTTCCCTCCAGGTGCCACAGGTCTGTCGCAAGTGCCACTGTGGTGTGATTTGATGCTCAGGGTGACCTTCGACGCAGGGCAGGGAAATCAGGTTCATCTGGAGTGGACTGAGACATTTGGGGGTCTTTTGGAATGATGGCACGACCCCTGGTGTTCCTCTCGACTTTCCTGTTGAGAGCACATCCTCTTGCTGTGCGACGGGAATGCCAGAATCCTTTCCCGACGAAGCAGGGAAAGGAACCCTCATGTGGAGCAGAGGAGAGGGAAAGGGGGCTCCTCTTGAGTTGTGATGGGACCCTCAGTGTACCTCTCGAGTGGAGACGGGTATGTCAGGGAACTTCTTGAGTTGCAACTAGGGTGTGAAGGACCCTTTTAGGTTCAAGAGGGAAAGCGTGATTTCTCTCAGGAAGCCACAGCAGAAAACGGCCTCATCTCGCCTGGAGGGGAGAACCTCCTGGTTTTTCTCGAGTTGCGGCAGGTCCCTCTCTAGTTATGATGGGGACATCAGGGTTCCACCCGCATGGCCTCAGGAAAAGCCAGTCTCCATGCGAGTTGAGGGGCCCCTTGGGATTCCTCTCCAGTCGGTGCCAGGTCCTAAGTCCCCGTCTGGAGCCAAAGCTGGAACCTGAGGTTTCCTCTCCAGTGCTGGCATGGATCTTGGGGTTCCTCTGGAGTCTCCCCAGGGGAGTCAGGCCTCGTCTCTTGTGGTTACACGCACGTCTGCTTTCCTCCCGAGCTGTAGCAGGAGTGTCAGTCTTCATGTCGAGTTGACCCAGGGATCTCTGTCTTTCCCTCGAGATGCCACAGGGCTGTGGCACGAGCCTCCCTGGTGTCAGGTGATACACGGGTGACACTCGAGGCAAGGCAGGGAAACCAGGTTCATCTACAGTGGACTGAGACATCTGTGGGACTTTTACTATGTTGGCACGATGCCTGGAGATTTCGTCTTTCCTGTTGAGAGCGCCATCTCTTGAGATGCGACGGGAACAGCGGGAATCCTTTCCCGACGAAGCAGGGAATGAGACTCCCATCTCAAGCTCATGAGGGGTAAAAGGGGCTCTTCCTGAGATGTGCCGGGACCCTCGGTGTTCCTCTTGCAAGGGAACAGGTATGTTGGGGAACTTCTTGAGTTGCAGCAAGAGTGGGAAGGACCCTTGCGAGGTTCAAGTGGGAAGGCGTGATTTCACTCGTGATGCCACATCACAAAAGGGCCTCATCTCGCCTGCAGGGGAGAACCTCCTGGTTTCTCTCGACTTGCGGCAGGTCCCTCTCGAGTTACGATGGGGACCTCAGGGACCTGCTGGCTTGGCCTCAGGAAAGACCAGTCTCCATACGAGTTGCGAGGGCCCCCTCGTGATTCCTGTCCAGTCAGTGTCGGGTCCTAGATACTCGTCTGGAACTGCAACCAGAACCTGAGGTTTCCTCTCCAGTGCTGACATGGATCTTGGGCTTCCTCTGGAGTCTCCACAGGACAGTCACGGCTCTTCTCAAGTGGAGACATACACGTCCGTTTTCCTCCCAACCTGTAGCAGCAGTGTCAGGCTTTCCGATGCGTTGACACAGGTATCTGTGGCTTTCCCTTGAAGTGCCACAGGGATCTGTGGCTTTCCCTCGAGGTGCCACAGGGATGTCGCAGATGCCACTGTGGTGTGATTCAATGCTCAGGGTGACCTTCAAGGCAATGCAGGGAAATCAGGTTCATCTGGAGTGGACTGAGTCATTTGGGGGTCTTTTGGAATGGTGGCACGATCCTTGGAGTTCCTCTCGACTTTCCTGTTGAGAGCACGCCCTCTTGCAGTGCGACGGGAATGCCAGAATCCTTTCCTGTCGAAGCATGGAAAGGATCCCTCATCGGGAGAAGAGGAGGAGGAAATGGGGCTCCTCTTGAGTTGTGATGGGACCCTCAGTGTTCCTTTCGAGTAGAGATGGTGATGTTGGGGAACTTCTTGGGTTGTAGCAAGGCTGTGAAGGACCCTTTGAGTTTCAGGAGGGAAGGCCGGTTTTCTCTTGGGAGGCTGCAGCAGAAAACGGCCTCATCTCCCCTGGAGGGGAGAACCTCCTGGTTTATCTAGACTTGTGGCAGGTCCCTCTCGAGTTACAAGGGGACCTCAGGGACCCTCTCGCGTGGCCTCAGGAAAGGCCAGTCTCCATGCAAGTTGAGAGGGGCTCCTGGGGATTCCTCTCCAGTCAGTGCCAGGTCCTAAGTCCCCGTCTGGAGCCGAAGCTAGAACCTGAGATTTCCTCTCCAGTGTTGTCATGGAACTTGGGGTTTCTTTGGAGTAACTCAAGTGGAGTCAGGTCTCATCTCCTGTGGTTTCTTGCACGTCCGCTTTCCTCCCGAGCTGTAGCTGCAGTGTCAGGCTTCCCTTCGACTTGAACCCAGGATCTATTTCCCTCGAGATGCCACAGGCCTGTGGCACGAGCCACCATGGTGTGAGGCGATTTGCAGGTGTCATTCGAGATAGTGCAGGGAAATCAGGTTCATCAGGAGTGGACAGGGACATCTGGGGGACTTTTAGTATGTTGGCACGACCCCTGGAGATCTCGGCTTTCCTGTTGAGAGCGCCACCTCTTGGGATGTGACGGAATCGGCGGGAAACCTTTCCCAACGAAGCAGGGAAAAAAACCATCTCGAGCTCACGATGGGGAAACGAGGCTCCTCCTGAGGTGTGCCGGGACCCTTCATGTTCCTCTCGCGTGGTGACTGGTATGGCGGGGAACTTCTTGAGTTGCAGCAAGGGTGAGAGGGACGCTTGTGAGGTTCAAGTGGGAAGGCGTGCTTTCCCTCGTGATGCCACAGCAGAAAATGGCCTCCTCTCGCCTGCAGGGGAGAACCTCCTGGCTTTTCTCGGGTTGCAGCAGGTCCCTCTGGAGTTACGACGGGGACCTCAGGGACCCACTGGCTTGGCCTCAGGAAAGAACAGTCTCCATACGAGTTGCGAGTGGCCCCTCGGGATTCCTGTCCAGTCAGTGTCGGGTCCTAGGTACTCGTCTGGAACTGCAGCCAGAACCTGAGGTTTCCTCTCCAGTGCTGACATGGATCTTGGGGTTCAACTGGAGTCTCCACAGGGGAGTCAGCACTCTTCTCAAGTGGAGACCTACACGTCCGTTTGCCTCCCAAGCTGTAGCAGCATTGTCAGTCTTCCTGATGAGCTGACACAGGGATTTGTGGCTTTCCCTAGAGGTGGCACAGGGCTGTCGCAGATGCCACCATGGTGTGATTCGATGATCAGGGTGACCTTCAAGGCAGTGCAGGGAAATCAGGTTCATCTGGAGTGGACTGAGTCATTTGGGGGTCTTTTGGAATGGTGGCATGACCCCTGGAGTTCCTCTCGACTTTCCTGTTGACAGCACGCCCTCTTGCAGTGTGACAGGAACGCCAGAATCCTTTCCTGTCGAAGCAGGGAAAGGATCCCTTATCAGGAGCAGAGGAGGAGGAAATGGGGCTCCTCTTGAGTTGCGGTGGGACCCTCAGTGTTCCTCTCGAGTAGAGATGGTGATGTTGGGGAACTTCTTGGGTTGTAGCAAGGCTGTGAAGGCCCCTTTGAGGTTCAGGAGGGAAGGCCGGTTTTCTCTTGGGATGCCGCAGCAGAAAACGGCCTCATTTCGCCTGGAGGGGAGAACCTCCTGGTTTTTCTCGAGTTGCAGCAGGTCCCTCTCGAGTTAGGACGGGGAACTCAGGGACCCTCTCGTGCGACCTCAGGAAAGGCCAGTCTCCGTGCACGTTGAGAGGGGCTCCTCAGGTTTCCCCTCCAGTCAGTGCCGGGTACCAAGTCCCCTGAGGAGGAGGAAATGGGGCTCCTCTTGAGTTGCGGTGGGACCGTCAGGGTTCCTCTCGCGCGGAGAGGGGGATGTCGGGGGACTGCTGGGGTTGTAGCAAGGGTGTGAAGGCCCCTTTGAGGTTCAGGAGGGAAGGCCGGTTTTCTCTTGGGATGCCGCAGCAGAAAACGGCCTCATTTCGCCTGGAGGGGAGAACCTCCTGCTTTTACTCGAGTTGCAGCAGGTCCCTCTCGAGTTAGGACGGGGAACTCAGGGACCCTCTCGTGCGACCTCAGGAAAGGCCAGTCTCCGTGCACGTTGAGAGGGGCTCCTCAGGTTTCCCCTCCAGTCAGTGCCGGGTACCAAGTCCCCGTCTGCAGCCGAAACTTGAACCAAAGGTTTCCTCTCCAGTGCTGGCATGGAACTTGGGGTTTCTCTGGAGTCTCTCAAGGGGAGACAGGCCTCGTCTCCTGTGGTTGCATGCACGTCCGCTTTCCTCCCGAGGTGTAGCTGCAGTGTCAGGCTTCCCCTCGACTTGACCCCAAGATCTCTGTCTTTCCCTCGAGATGCCACATGCCTGTGGCACGAGCAACCGTGGTGTGAGGCGATATGCAGGTTACACTCGAGGTAGTGCAGGGAAATCAGGTTCATCTGAAGTGGAATGAGACATTTGGGGGTCTTTTGGAATGGTGGCATGACCCCTGGAGTTCCTCTCGACTTTCCTGTTGAGAGCACGCCCTCTTGCTGTGCGACGGGAACGCCAGAATGCTTTCCTGTCGAAGCAGGGATAGGATCCCTCATCGGGAGCAGAGAAGGGGGAAAGGGGATTCCCCTTGAGATGTGTTGGGACCCTCAGTGTTACTCTTGAGTGGAGATGGTTATTTCGGGGAACTTCTTGGGTTGTAGCAAGGCTGTGAAGGACCCTTTGAGGTTCAGGAGGGAAGGCCGGTTTTCTCTTGGGATGCCGCAGCAGAAAACGGCCTCAAGTCGCCTGGAGGCGAGAACCTCCTGGTTTTCCTCGAGTTGCAGCAGGTCCCTCTCGAGTTATGACGGGGACCTCAGGGACCCTCTCACATGGCCTAAGGAAAGGCCAGTCTCCGTGCAAGTTGAGAGGGATCCTCGGGATTCCTCTCCAGTAGGTGCCGGGTCCTAAGTCGCCGTCTGGAGCCGAAACTTGAACCAAAGTTTTCCTCTCCAGTGCTGGCATGGAACTTGGGGTTTCTCTGGAGTCTCTCAAGGGAGGTCGGGCCTCGTCTCCTGTGGTTGCATGCACGTCCACTTTCCTCCCGACCTTTAGCTGCAGTGTCAGTCTTCCCCTCGACTTAACCCCAGGACCTCTGTCTTTCCCTCGAGATGCCACAGGCCTGTGGCACGAGCCACCGTGGTGTGAGGTGATATGCAGGTGACCCTCGAGGTAGTGCAGGGAAATCAGGTTCATCAGGTGTGGACAGCGACATCTGGGGGACTTTTAGTATGTGCCCCCGGGACCTCTGTCTTTCCCTCGAGATGCCACAGGCCTGTGGCACGAGCCACCGTGGTGTGAGGTGATATGCAGGTGACCCTCGAGGTAGTGCAGGGAAATCAGGTTCATCAGGTGTGGACAGCGACATCTGGGGGACTTTTAGTATGTTGGCATGACCCATGGAGATCTCGGCTTTCCTGTTGAGAGCGCCACCTCTTGGGATGTGACGGAATCGGCGGGAAACCTTTCCCGACGAAGGAGGGAAAAAGACCCTCATCTCGAGCTCACGATGGGGAAACGAGGCTCCTCCTGAGGTGTGCCGGGACCCTTCGTGTTCCTCCCGCGTGGTGACTGGTATGTCGGGGAACTTCTTGAGTTGGAGCAAGGGTGGGAAGGACGCTTGTGAGGTTCAAGTAGGAAGGCGTGCTTTCCCTCGTGATGCCACAGCAGAAAATGGCCTCCTCTCGCCTGCAGGGGAGAACCTCCTGGCTTTTCTCGAGTTGCAGCAGGTCCCTCTGGAGTTACGACGGGGACCTCAGGGACCCACTGGCGTGGCCTCAGGAAAGACCAATCTCCATACGAGTTGCGAGGGGCCCCTCGGGGTTCCTGTCCAGTCAGTGTCGGGTCCTAGGTACTCGTCTGGAACTGCAGCCAGAACCTGAGGTTTCCTCTCCAGTGCTGACATGGATCTTGGGCTTCCTCTGGAGTATCCACAGCAGAGTCAGGACTCTTCTCCAGTGGAGATATACACGTCAGTTTTCCTCCCAAGCTGTAGCAGCATTGTCAGGCTTCCTGACGAGTTGACACAGGGATCTGTGGCTTTCCCTCGAGGTGCCACAGGGCTGTTGCAGATGCCACTGCAGTGTGATTCAATGCTGCGGGTGACCTTTGAGGCAATGCAGGGAAATCAGGTTCATCTGGAGTGGACTGAGACTTTTGGGGGTCTTTTGGAATGGTGGCACGACCCCTGGAGTTCCTCTCGACTTTCCTGTTGAGAGCACGCCCTCTTGCTGTGCGACAGGAACCCCAGAATCCTTTCCTGTCGAAGCAGGGAAAGGATCCCTCATCGGGAGCAGAGGAGGGGAATGGGGGCTCCTCTTGAGTTGTGGTGGGACCCTCAGTCTTCCTCTCGAGTGGAGATGGATATGTCGGGGAACTTCTGGAGTTGTAGAAAAGCTGTGAAGGACCCTTTGAGGTTCAGGATGGAAGGCCGGTTTTTT